>JAHBCN010001111.1:0-131177 GCA_019359885.1 Listronotus oregonensis
ATATATATATATATATATATATATATATATATATATATATATATAATATATATATTATACACCCTAAAGTTTTTTTACAAAAAACTATTTCTTAAATTAAAAGTTTTTAAACAAAGAAAGGAACAAACACACCACTAACTTTTAAAATGACAGTTTATCACTAATTTTAAATTTTATTTGCCTGGTTAACGAGGAACACCGAACACCCCAATGTTCTCATGTTATAAAAATAATATTTTCTATTGAAGTAAACAACAAAACATATAACCATTAAATAAATAAACTCATTTTTCTAATTGAATAACTATATTTTCTCTTATGACGTTATGACACTGTTAACTTCGGCTTCGATGCATCACCCTTTCCCGGAGTATTCGCGGTCTAAAGCCCGACTGACCTAGTTTATTCCAAAGTGCACCACTGCACTACTGCACTATATTGAGCTAGGCGAGTAGGAAACTACCGCGCATATAACTATACAGGAAAAATTATTTTTTAGTTCTTTAATATATTGCAAAGCTTTATGATAAGAAGAAAAATATGATTATTATCCGGTCAAGTTAGCCCGAAATTTAGGGACACCCTTGCATAAATTCCCAAGAAGCTGAAAATTTACATAAACGCTAGGGATACCAATGATACCATTATAATGAAATTTAAAAAAGTCCCCATCGATCCCATGTGTGCAAAAAATTTTATACAAGGTTAAAGTTGGCGAAAATGAGTTTTTTGGATTTTTTGGCGAAATGGTTAGTGTTATAATAAAAATAGCTTGAACACAAATTGTAGATCATTTAATTTTCTAAAAAAAAATGTTTTTATACTTTTTCCCCTAAAATATACCATTTCTAAGAAAAATTGATTCTAAAATTAAATAACGTTTTATTCCCCATACTAAGCACTTTAGAATATTGTGATCATGTCTGGGTAATGGCGTCCTCTACAACACTTAGCATTCTGGACTCCATCCAAAGAAGAGCCATTCGTCTTATTAATGATCCCGTTTACGAAAGGTTTCCCTCTTCTTGCCCACGTCGGCTGTGGGGGATTTTCGCTCTTTCATAGGTATTTTCTATTTTCACGGCTTCTGCCAGAGGAGTTGGCCAGTAAAAATTCCCTCCTCTAGTAGCCCGAACAAAGCAACACGTAGTGCAACTTTTATGCATCCTTTTACAGTTCAGTTAGAGGGCCCCGAACTTCCCGTTTTTGTTCCTTAAAGCTAGAGTGTCAAGAATATGGAATCTGCTGCCCGCAGAAGTTTTTCCTTCTCCTTCCAATCTCCAAATATTTAAGTCCCGTGTGAAGGCATCAGCCTTCATGGACTGTCCCAAGATAAAAAAGCACACTTTTCCACGCCACCTGTGAGGTTGTGTACAGGGTGGGCATATAAGCGGGGTAACCGGCTGTAACTCAGGCTGTATCTGACAACAATGGAATTTTTTTTATTATTATGAGAGTGGCCATGAGAAAATTCTGGAAATTATTTTCAAGTTCCGTATTTCACCGCTAGAGGGCGTAACTAAAAATTAAATAAGGAAAACGTATTTTTATCCGCAAACCCACATATTAGCCTATATTTTTGATAATACTATTAGAAAGAAATCCAAAATAATAGAAAATTCCCTATTATTTTGGATTAAGGCTCATTGGCGTACGACCGATAGTAGCGGTGGGGGAAGCTCTTGAAAGGGTAATCATTAAAATCGGTGTAAAAATTTTAAACCACTTATTCGATGTTAGCAAATTAAAAAATTTTTGCAAGATAAATAAGGCTATTTTAAATATCCGTTCTCCTTATCGCTCTACAGTTCCCAGTAAAAGAGCTAGAGAGCGCAATTGGTAATAATTCCAGTTTTTTTTTTTATTTTACTGCAAAAATTTAAATCGAACGGTGTATATTTGACATCATATTTAAAAAGTAGATAAAATTCACAAAAATATTGTGAAAACCCGACGATGATATCTTTGCTCGTTTTAAACTTATAGCGAATTAAAGTTTTTTTATACGCAGAGTCAAAACTTATGTACCGCCATCTAGCGTTCGGCCCTAGAATGTCTAATTAACATTATTATAGTTGATTTCTCAAGCTGTTAATAATAAAAATAATAAAAAATAAAATAAAATGCTTTTATTGTCATTAATATTCCAAAAGGACATAGACAACATCATTGTAGAAAGTAAACAGATAAAAATAATGTAAAAAAAAATCCTAAATTAAAATTTGAAAAACTTAATCCTAGATACAAAAAATGGAACAAGAAATAATTTACAACAAAAAAAATATAAACATGTTAAAAAATACTAAACTTTAATCAAAAAACAAAACCGGACGACAAGCAAGTCCAAATAGAAAAAAAAAAAATAATCAATAATAGTAATGGTATCATGGATTTTAAAAAATCATACCAGAAGGACAAGAACCACCAGGCAGGAAAGAGTATCATAGGTATTCATCTACCGAGTAATACCCTTTTAATTAAAAATTTTAAGCTCTTTTTAAAAATGGTAATGCTTCTTATACCTCTGATATCCGCTGGAAGGGGATGATCTTAATGCAGCTCATCATGCACCCTTACCGAACAAAGATATATGAGAAGGAATGACAAGGTCATCCCCGCCCCTAGTTCGCATGTGATTACTTAATCAGAATTTTTTTTAAATACTGAGGATTATTTTTGGGAAAAGGAAAAAAAAAAATAGTGACGGAACCGTGAGGATATTCATTTTCAAATCACCCCAACGGACTCGTTAAAACCCATTATTAACATAGCTCTAACTGCTCTTTCTGAGTTACAAACCTCGAGAAGAATTTGTGACAGACGATCTATACCAAAAAATAGCTGTTGAAATAACAGACTGAATACAAGCAAAATAAAAACTCGCAGCGTATCAATATTTACCGATCTCGGAGATATCTAATCACATAGGTTGCAGAACACATCTTCGAAACTATATAGTTCACCTGTTCATTCCACTGCAAATTTGCATTCAGGAATACCCCCAAGCAATAAGATACATCCTGTTGTCATAATTAATAAATTAATACTTAAACTAATAGATCACAGCATCAAAGGATGATTATGTGATTTTCTTAGGATAATTATTTATTAACGAATTTCTCTTTATATTTAAATTATGGTCCTGAAAAGGACCGATTTTAAACCCAAACATATTAGGTTCCTAATGCCTCGATAGATGTTTAAACTGCTTTCCATCACATTCCAAACAAGCTTCCAATCTTCTTTGGGTGGATAAAATCTGTTTCGATTTCAGCAGCTGATAATTGATTAATGGCATCACGGATTCTGTTTTCCATATCATGTCTAGTTGGGGGGGTGGAGTTTGTACACAATATCTTTTAAAGACCCATAAGTAAAAGTCGAGGCATGTTAAATCGAGGACCTGGCCGGCCAAGGAAATAGACTTCCCTTCCGATCCAGCACCTTTGAAAATAATTCTTAAAGATTCCGCACGAAACGGGAAAAATGTGCTGGACACCCGACAGTTAAAACATGGTCCTCTCACTTCCAAGTCAAATCTTCCATTAAAATGGGCAAAGCATTTTTTTAAAAAAAATCCGAAAAAGATATTACCGGTTAATGTGCCATCAAAAAAAAGGACCAATAATTTTCGTTCCGATAATGCCACACCACACGTTTACACTCCAGGGGCCCTTTGGGTGCTGTACTTCTCATCCAGTGGGGTTTTTGAGCCGACCAATAATGATATTATGCCTGTTAATTACCATCGCTACTAAAAGTAGCTTCATCGGTCCAAGAACTTAAAAAAAAGCCGCGAATCACTGCAGCATCCATTGACAAAATCAATTCTGCGCTCAAAATCATGTTCTTTAGGTTTGGGTAGGATTATATGGTAGGGGTTAGCCTTAAAATAAAATTATATTCAAGGAGTAAATTATATTAAAAATGTTTATTAAAAAGGTGCGCTAATGCAATTACTTACTTGTGTCTTTTGGGTATATTTGAAATATTGAGTTTTTCCCAAATCAATGATAACGCCCGGTTCAAAAGTTTATTAAATTCTACGTGGGCCAACACAAATAATGTTTCTTCCGTTCTTCCAGTAGTGGACGCCTTCTAAATCTGGGCGACTAAAACTCCAGTATCGCGCAGATCGGTAGTCGCTGCCAAGAGTGGAAATACTCTTCTCCTAATGACCATCGATCCCGAATGATACTGGCTTTCACACTGCTTTTTGAAAATCGAAGAAAACCGCAATCATATCAACAGCTTCATATTTGTAAGAATTTTACAAAAAATCGCGAAAAAAATATGTAGATACCAAATTGACAAAAATTTAAAAAGCATCTAATAAATACTTGACGTTTCAAAAAATTATTTAAAAATTGTTTTTGCCGCCTACTATACGTTAATTAAATTCTAGGGCCGAACGCTAGATGGCGGCAAAGTTTTGATCTGCGCGTAAAAAACTTTAACCCGCTATAAGTTTAAAACGAGAAAGATATCATCGTCGGGTTTTCACATTATTTTTTTAAATTTTATTTACTTTTTAAAATATGATGTCAAAAATATACCGTTCGATTTCAATTTTGCAAAAATAAAAAACCCGGAATTATTACCAATTGCCCTCTAGCCTTTTATTAAATAGAGCGATAAGCAAACGGATATTTAAAAAATTATTTATCTTGCAAACAAATTTTAATTTTCTGAAATCGAATAAGTGGTTTAAAACTTACACCGATTTTAATGATTACACTTTCAAGAGCTTCCCCCACCTCTACTATCGGTCGTACGCCAATGAGCCTTAATCCAAAATAATAGAGAATTTTCTAAGCTTTCAACATATTATCAAAAATATAGACTAATATATGGGTTTTCAAAAAAAAACGTTTCCTTATTTAATTTTTAGTTACGCCCCTTTTGGCGGTGAAATACAACGAAAATAATTTCCAAAATTTTTTTCCGGCCACTTTTATAATAATAAAAAAAAATTTTGACGCGTTTATTAACGTAGTTTCCCCAGTAGGCCTACTCCACGGTCTATTTTATTGATTCCAAAATCTATGATCTTATTAAATCCTAGTACAATAAAAGGTCTTCTCATTCAATATTTATAATATTCACACAATCAAATTAAAGCTATTTTTTATCTTGCGACAGTACACAAAACTTAAGACCTAAGTAAAAACTTACCGTGGGGGTTAAAGGCAGCTTGTTTCCAGGGCACGTTCAGATTTAAAGATTTAAACTGGAAAAAAAGACTTCTGCAGTTAGCTGGTTTTACAATCTAGAGTAAAGAAGGAAACAAAGCTGATCTAATCAAATTAAATTTCTTTTTTATCTTACGACAATACACGAAACTTAAGACCTAATTATAAACATACCATGGGTGTCTTAAAAGATGATAAAGGCAGCTTGTTTCCAAGGCACTTCCAGATTTAAAGATTTAAACTGCAAGAAAAGGCTTCTGCAGTAAGCTGGTGAAGATTATGTGAAGCGTAATATTACCGTCTAATGTCTTTACATTTATATCAGCATTGTCCGCAACATATTGAATAAATGTGCCACTTTCTGGTGGTAAGATATAAGGTGGACGATAAAAAACTCTTGCTGCCTCATACATCATAGTTTCATTATAAGATGCGCACATACCAAAGGACGATAAAAATTGTTTTAAGGCAAATTGTTGATGAAAAAAAAACTGCGAGGCCCAATTGTAGCTTCTACTTAAGAGACCCAGGGCGAACAGCAGTTCGGCCAGTCATATTGTTTTAATTAATATTTGTACATACTTGAATGTTCTAAATGAAACGGTAATTGTTTAAAATTAGTTGATCCAAAAAATAAGTCATTGGATCTGGAACATGACTATTTATATCTTCAAACATACAACCTGGTGGGGGGTAATGGGAATTATCGATGGCTACCGATTAAATATTTTCCCGCTGCTGCCGCAGCTTTCGGCGTCTTAAATAGCTTTTCTTTGCCATTAGATTTTTTTCACTCCAAGATTGATTTAAAATATCATGATGATTGTCAATAAAACATAAAAATGTTAATTGTCCCGGTTTTTTTTTAATGAAAGTAGAGTAACTTTACAAATTCTACGCCGAATTTTTTTTATATCAAAAATAGGGATGTCTGTCAGTTTACATTGGAAGAAATAAAATATGTTTGTAAAAATTCAAATATAGATAACAGAACTGTCAAACTCCGATTAAAATTAAATTATGATGATAAAGTAATCAATCTTGGAGTAAAAAAAAACCTAATGGCAAACAAGAGCGATTTAAGATCCTGGAAGCTACGGCAGCAATCAATTGGAAAGATACTCAATCGGTAGTTATATTGATAATTCTCATTACCTTCCACCAGGTCGTATGTTTCAAGATATAGTTATATCCAGAGTCACTGACTTATTTGTTGAAACAAATAATTTTAAAAAATAAACGGTTTAATTTAGAACATTCAAAATTAGTATGTACAAACATTAGTCATAGCATTATGAGTGCTGATCGTCCTCGGTCTTTTAAGTCCAAGCCACAAGCTACAATTGAGTCTTGCAGTTTTTTTATCGAAAATTTGCTTCAAAACGTCTCATACAATTTTTTTCGTACTTTGGTATGTGCGCATCCCATAATGAAACTATGAGGTACGAGGCAGCAACAGTTTTTTATCACCATAAAGTGGCACATTTATTTAATATATAGCAGACAATGTTGATATAAATGAAAATACATTTGACGGTAATAATAAGCTTCACATAATGGGTATCATAGATATTAAATGAGAAGACCTTTTATTCTACTAGGATTTGATAAAATAAACCGTGGATTAGGCCTACTGGGAAAACCACGTTAAAAAATGCGTCAAGTACACAACCTCACAGGTGGCGTGGAAGTAAATTTTAGAATCGCTTTTTCTTAGAAATGGTAAATTCAAGGGGGAAAAGTGTAAAAACATTTTTTGGAGACACTTACATGATCTACAATTATTTTTGTATGAGCTATTTTTATCATAAAACTCACCGTTTCGCCAAAACATCCAAAAAACTCTTTTTCGCCAACTTTAACCTTGTATGAAAATTTTTGCACACATGGGATCGACGGGGACTTTTTACAATTTTATTATAATGGTATCCCTAACGTTCATGTAAATTTTCAACTTCTTGGGAATTCATGCAAGGGTGGTTAAAATAAAATATTACGTCCTCAAACGACGCCGGCGGAGCGAGAAAGAAAGATTATAAAAAAAAAAAAAGTTTGTCCAAGCTAACATTTTTGCGTTGGCTTACATGAATCAGGCTGTTTCAAAAACAAAAATCACTAGACTCAACGTCAAAATCAGCTGATTGGCGTAAATCACCCAGTAATGGATTAAAAGCGTTTCAATTTTTGTATTTCATTTTTCTTGTGTTTGGGTTTGTTATTTTGTGTTTTAAAGTAATTAGTGAGATTAGAGATTACTCTGCAGTGTTTTTTTGTGTGGACTAATTGACATTTTTTATATTTCATAATTTATTATATTCTGGACTTAGTTTTTATTTTTATTGGTTTTAAGAAAAAACCACTAGCATAGATATTTTTAGAGTATGAATCACAGTGATTACTGTATTTCCAGTTCGGAAAAGCTTCGAAACCCACTTCAGAGCTGTGATGAGTCGGAGGTAAGAAAATATTAGCTAATATATATTTTTTGAAAAATGATGCTGAATAGTGATCTTGCATAAGGTAAAATAACTCATTTTAATAGTATTATAATAATCTAAAAATACATCCTTAGATGTGCCAAATATTTTAGGTTTAAATATATTTATGAATGTATTTTTAGGATCCCATAGTGGCAGTTGCTGACAATATAAGAAGCAAAGTAAGAAATGTATAAGTAACTTAAGGTTATTGGAAAAACCAAATGTGCAACGTATGAGAAGACAATTTTCAAAAGGTTTTATGGAAAATGAAGATATAAGAGAAAATAAAAATCTTTGGGTGTTCCTCGATGAAACCTGGATCTTCTCAAACAGCTCTTTCCGCAGGTCTTGGCAGGATGACGATGTATATTTGAGTGAAAAGATAAAACATTCTCAGACCAATTATATGCTAGAAAAAAAAATGTACAGGCCCATTTTTTTAAATTCACAAGGTGAAGTACTTTTACAATCCTCTAATAAAATTTTGTTTTGCCTTATAAATTATCATAGTTTTACAAAAAAGCTTTCTCTTGCACACCGACAAGCTGTAGAAGACCTGTTTCTTTTTTAAGAATATTTTTAAGGCTTCTGCTCCGAAGCATTAGCTGCCGTAATTCCTTCTTTTGCAAATCCTAATTAGAGCAAATTGAAAGTCTACTCAAATGCTTCCCTTTGTTGTCCAAGTCACATTTCCCACTTTTTCCGCACCTTCATCTCTAGGGTTTCGAGACTACAAAATCTAAATATATTTAAGTCCCTTATCAGTAATTTACTTCTGTCTTCACTCTAGACACTCGTAGTATGTGAACATTTAGACTTAAGGGGTATACTGAGAAAAAAATAAAATATGACAGATTCGGTAGATACCTCAGTTAGGGTCTCTTTCATACATAGGACATATGATTAAATCTGTAGCTCTTAGACAACATTAAACGACAGAACACACTTGCTGCATTCTTATGAAACATTAAAGTATATTTAATTAAATCACTATTAAAATACTTATATTTTCCTCAGATACATTATTTTACATGCTGATGCCGAAAAAGGATTTGTTGAAGGTGCCAGTAGAATTTTTAAATGAAAAACAAAAACAGAAGATTACCATGGCGAGATGAAAGCTGAAAATTTTGAGAAGTGGGTTAGAGATGATCTACTACCTAATTTAAAAAGGCCTTCATTAGTTATTTTAGATTATGTCAGCTACCACAGTAGGTTGTTAGAAAACTGACCAAATAGTGGATGGAAGAAAGAAAATATGGTTAATTGGTTAGAAGACCGTGTTGCTTGATTCAGTGCCTACCAAGCCTCCCAAATCTTATGTCGTCGATGCTCTTATTCAGGAGGCTGGTCATCAAGTGCTGCGCTTGCCTCCATATCATTGGGAATTCAATGTTATTGAAATGGTATAAATATAAAAATAATAAGACAGCTTCGACTTCAATTTATTCCCTATTTTATGGGACCCACATTATTAGTATATTAATAAGGTAAATGGTAATAAAAATAATTTACAAGTTATCTTCTTTTTGCTTTTTGGCTTTTCTTTATTAAACTACCTTACTGCTTTTAATAAAAAATGGAATAATAAATGACTATTTCATTTAAACACAATGGCCATAGTAGTTGCCAAAATGCTTGGACTCACATGCATCTATTTACAGTCCAGCTGCTAAAACGCCAAACCTCCCACTTTGTCTGCTCTTTTATCTTAAAAGTGTCCAGACTAGTATCTGCTGCGTGCAGATTGCATACATTTTTCTTTTGTCATTGCATACGTTTGCTTTTCTCATAAAAACCCCCGATGGACACTGCTACTTCTAAAGCCTTAAACACGACCTTCCAATGTTTTTGATAAATTTATTTTAAAAAATATAAGCATCTTATTGTGTTAATGATACTCTGAATAAATAAATGATTATTACTGTTTTGTTTTATTTATTTTATTATTTAATATAGGAAGCAGCTATAGAAGTTATATCAGATGAAAGAAATCGATTTATATTTAGGCATCTTTAAAAAATAGTAAGATTGCATAATAAGGGATATTGAACCATCCCTTAGGATGAGATATTTTATCAGGATATTTCAATTCAACTGTAAAGAGTTTTCCTGCAAATATAACAACACATAACAGGTATGTTTGTTATTCAGAAAAAGTGTACACTATTTTAATTTTTTACGTACCTAAGCGCTCTAATTAAAGGTGTATTTTAAGACTAAGTGTGTACAAAAAGTGTAAAATAGTGTAAACTATTTTTAATAACAACCACTTAATAAATAACTTAATCTCACATCATCATCTTAATTTCACAATTCATGCAAATATATGAACAGCAAGAAAAAAAAACTGATAAATTTAGTTACTGTAATTTATCAACACATTTTTTAAGATATTAAAATTTTGAAACTCCCCTCCCTCAGTACGGTCCTGACTAAAATTCTTAAATCAGCCAACTTAAATCTGAAAAACAAAATTTACTAATATGTAGGGATATTCGCATTGCCAACCTAAAAATGTTAGCTTGGACAAATTTTTTTATACCAATGTCACAGCTTCCAATGTCTTCAATCTCTCAGAGCGCGTCCACACTATAATGAAAAACGCATAACGGTGGATCCGCGTATCGAATTCTAACGTTTCTATTGGTCAGTTTCTATAGGTTTGTTCCAACACATCAAAAAACCGTCACCGAACGATCACGCTCATGCGCAGTGATTAAATTGGGACGCATTTTAATCACTGCGCATGAGCGTGATCGTTCGGTGACGGTTTTTGAACGGTTTCTGGCGCTGTTGGAACAAACCTTATGCCTGTCAAGTTTCAGCAGATACAAGGTCATTACGCAAAAAGTTAACTTAACTTTAACTTTTTGCGGAAATGCGCATCGACGGAATGACAATTATGACATAAACTAAACTAACAACAATAGCAGTTTAAAAATTGGACCTGCTAGAGCTAGAATTTATATAAAAATGGATAGTTTTTGGAATTCAACCAGAAACTCCAAAGTCCTTTGGATATTTAATTTGGGGCGCCAAGCAGGAATTGTTTGTATTTTTTACAAACAGCAGCCAATAACAAAGTTTTATTAACTGTTGTTTTATGCATTGTTTACAAAGTACAAAAATAATACACAACCAAAGAAAGAAAAAAACAAAGCAGAATATAGAGACCACATAATTTAATTAAATTTTATATATGCTTTTAATTAAATTTTATATTAAAATATAAATTAACAAAAGGGTGGCAAATTTGACAGATAATTAAATTGGTAGTGTGGACAGACAAATTTTCATGAGACGTTACGTCGATCCGTCAATCCGCTTTTTCTATCGTAGTGTGGACGCGCTCTCACGCTTGTTTCCCCAACCAAGTGGCAAGACTTCCTCCAGCAGGTATACGCTGTAGATCCTATCCTTCGAGAATATACCTGCTAGAAGCAGTCTCGCCGCTTATACGGGTACAGGCGAATAGGCGTGTAAGAATGAAAGAAAACGAGTATAACCTTTCTCTCTCGCTCCGTGTGCTGTTCAGTCGGCGAGAATCTTTTCAATATTGAATAGGAATAAGAAAGTTATTCCTATTATTTTATGTTTTTATGGAAAATCTAGGTAAATATGCTAAAACGGCAACACTGTTAACTGATTACAGAGTGGGTAATACCCTTTTTTTCCGTGGTTTTCTTTTGTGCTATTTTCAGCTATTTTATTTGTGTTTCAGCTATTTTGTGGGTGGAAGCTTTTTCCTTTCGTATTTTGTGGTGGAAGCCCTTTCGTATTTTGTGGTGGAAGCCAGCTTGCCAGCACATCGGGTAGTATTTAAAGAGTTACTAAGAGCCATTTGTCTTCTGTAGATGGACTAAAATGGTTTATCAAAGTAAGTATTTCTATTTTTGTTTAAAATGCTTTAGAGATTAAACATTTTTTAATTATCTGTGATTATTTTTTCCCAAGTCATGGCAAATTTTAGATAGTTAAATATTTGTCCTAACGAATATTTTTGTTTATAAACTTAGGTCAGTTAATAGTTATTTTGGTAATTTTTTACTTACATGATCGACACTTTTACTGAAATTACGACTATTTTAATGAAATTTGATATATAGTGGCTTTTTGGGGGTGTTGGTCATGAACCTAAAGTTAGTTTTTTTTTGCCGAAACTCCCAGTTTTTAAGTTAAGAGGCTCCAATTTAACCTAACCTTAAAATTGCACAATCTTTTATACCTTCTTAGAACTGGTTTCACCCAGAAGTCCGATTTTCTTCTAACGGTTTTACCCAGGAGTTTTTTACCCTGGGTGAAAAAGCTTTAACTTTTAAGCTTCACATTAGCACCACAAAAAGCCCTTTTTTTGTACTCATTTCGGTCGGTGATGGACCTGGTAAATAAAAAAAATCCAAGTGTTTTTATTAAAAATAGCAATTTAAGAAGGATTCTTTAAATTATTTAATTTTTTTTTAGATAATGGATCCCAGTTTGTACAACAGTCTACTTTAATGAAACTGTATGTTCCCAATGTAAAAAATACCTTTCGGTAACACCAGTTTATACTCATGTCAGTCAAGGCCCAGTTTGTGGCCGATGTCCCATAGTTAATACAGAGAATTTTTTCCATGATGAACTTTATGAGAAAGCTATTGAGTACCAAAAATTTCCTTGCATCTATCATGAAAGTGGCTGTTTAGAAAACCTGTTTCCCCGTCAAGTACCTAAGCATGAAAAGAGATGTATGTATATGAAACATGACTGTCCCACAAAAGTTTATAACAACTGTACATGGTCAGGTGCTGTAAGTAATATGTTAGACCACTTTGAGAATAAACACCCGACCTTTATCCTAAAGGAATGTCAATTTGAAGTTGATTTTGTAAATAATCATACAGAAAACTATATTATGCCTTTTGCCGAGGATATATATGTTGTCACTCGTGAAGCCAATTCCAAAGACCAAACATTTTCTATAATGGTGTCATATTTGGGGTCAAGATGTGAAATAGATGAATTTATATATACCCTGACATTGGAAAGTGGTAACAGGGCCTATAAGTATAGTCTTTCTGAGGGTATTGGTAAGCAACTAAAGCTTCAGGGGCAAATTGTCAGAGAAATGTTGCATGATCCTGTTTCAATTATTGCAAATATTAGTATACAAGAAACCCCAATAAAAAAGGAACCTGAATCAAATGGAATTTCTGATGCCTCCAATCCTGATATAGATGAAAAAATGCTGGCATTGCTAGAGTGTGATTATTGCATGGAATACATGGTAGCTCCAATTTATCAATGTGAAACAGGTCACAGCCTCTGCAGTACATGTAGGGACAGTCAAAAGGAGTGTCCTACCTGCAAAGGGGCATTTGACAAAACACAAAACTTTGCATTAGAAAGGATAATAAGCAATATGATGTATCCCTGTAAACATACTGGATGCAACTTTGTGACAAAGTCTAAAGATATCAGACAGCACGAAGCAACATGCCTATTTGGTCCTTTCAAATGTCCTTTACAAGAGTATGAGCATTGTTCTGAAATTTTTCGTTTTTCAGAATTATATAACCATATTAAAAAGCAGCATTATGAAAGTTTGATTGAGCTTGACACTATTAGTATTCCCATGGTAAATGATATTGAAGAAGATATTGTTGAAGTATATATTCTTAAACATTACCAGATGTTGTTTAAGTTATGCTTTAAATATGCTTATCAGGATGAGGAATTTTATTGGGCAGTCCAATTGGTTGGCCCACCAGAAGAAAGTTCCAAGTACAAATTTGAATTAGAAATTATGGACAATAATGGTAAAAATAATCGACTTTATATTAAAATGAACTGTGCTCCATTAGCTGGAAATGATGAAAGTTTTGAGAATGAAGACCACTATATTTATTTTGACTATGACCAAATATCAAAATTCATTAAAAACCAGCTAACTTACAGGATAAGAATTATGACAGAAAAATAAAAAGTAGTTTTATGATTATTGTTCTATTGTATCAAATGTATATTTTTAATTGTTTAAATAAATTTATTTAAAAAAAAATATGAATTTATTGTCTTGAGGTTTGATTTATTATTCATGTAGTATGTTGTTTATACAGTTTTCACAGTTCTGTTTGTTATTCAGTAATAGTTTATAGATAGAAATATTGTAAAATATTTTTAAATAACAACAGACCTTATACTTTTTTACATTTTTTGTACACAAATAGTCCTACAATACACCTTTAATAAGGGCGTTGACATAAAAAGTATAATATAGTGTGCAGACCTCGCATACCCATAACCATGTGTGGTAGAAAGAACCAACCCCTAAGTAAATGGATAAATATAAGTACCTGGCCAAAAAAAGGGAGCTTAGAAGGCATATTGGTTTTAAGTTTTAAATGCGGTGACTTTAGAATTGTTTTTAATTGTTAATAATAATTAATCAAGGATGCAAAATTCTGTTTCTAAAACTCTTAGATATTGCTTCATGCACTCAAAATCGAAACTGCAAATAGTTAAAGTAGCAGTTTCTCAAAGAATCGTGGGGTTTCTAACATCAAGCCATATCCATTAGTTATTCTAATGGTTTTAAAATGGGTACACGTTAGGATTTTATTTGAAAGACTGCGTTTCCATGTTGCTGATTAGTCGGCGACGAAGGGTTAATACCCCGATCTACATCTGCTGCTGCGACCAATCAGTACATAAAGAGAAAGGTTATACACCGCATCTTCTTTCTCTCTTGCATGATCCAGGGACAAGGAGGGCTCTAGAAGGTCAATGCACGAATAATTTAATTATAATGATCATTGAACCAGATAAATTAAAGAGTTCAATGATAATGATCTGGATTAACTTTGAGCATATAAATGTACCTTCTAGAGGCAGCCTTGCCGCTCAGCCGCGCGAACATCCGTGCGAGAGAAAAAGAAAATATACGTTCAACCTTTCCCTCTCGCCCCTCGTGCTGATGTTGGTCGGCGGCCCCGCCAATATTGAAGAGTTCTTGCCGCGAATATCAGCACGCGGAGCGAGAGAGAAAGGTTGTAATCAATTTTTCTTTCTCTCTCGCACGGTCAAGCGGCAAGGCTGCTTCTACCAGGTTAATGCTGGAATGCTATTAAAGTTGTATTGCATTTTTAGATATTAAATTTCTTGTTTTCGCGTTTATAAAACCTATTAAGTCTTGCCCTTTTGCTTTTTTATTTTTGAGGGCATTGTTTTTGTTTTAGAATCATCACGTGCCTTAAAGGCATTTTAAAATATTGACAACATTGCAAAGCTGATAATTTTTTTATGAAAATTTGAGTTCAGACGTATAGTTAAATTTTTTTCTGACGTATTAGCTCGTGTCTGACAAAGACAAAAGGAATACTGTACGAGCATGCGTTTGTTTTTAAATGTCATATCTAAATCGTAAGATTTTAGCCACTTTAAAAACTTGTTGATCACTTGTTGATTGTCGTTTTGCATGCAGATAGGTTAGTTTTGTGGTAAGTTGTATTTTTTTACTTCATTTTTATATATTTTATAACATTAATTTATACTGTGTTGTGTACTAGACAGATTTGCTATATTTTTTAGAGTAATTAAACAGCGTGTGGTGTTTAAGGTATTAAAAAAAAAATCGTGTAGGTACTTCCCCGAATTCTTAATAACAAAATGGTTGGTTGCGATTAGATTTGGAATACAGTTTTTATTTAGTAATAATTTATTAATGTGAAAAAAAAACAGCATTGTTTTATAGACTATACAGCTACAAGGTGTATACAGGTATTTCCAGAATTATCAGCATTCAGCAGCAAAATGGCTGCCTATATACATTATTAAGTACCCACCCCAATCTGTAATTATTCATCTTTGATAATAGTATGAAGATTTCCCAGATAGCAAATTGTAGTCAAGTTGTCAAATACAAAGTCGTAGGAATATTGGCAGTAAATTTCTTACAACTTGAGGACAACTTGGCTACAAAAAGTACTGTGCAAGTTATTGTCGGTAAATTGTACGGTATTTGACTACAAGTAGTGATGGGATAATTCGAGTTAAAAATAATTGATAATCCGATTATTGAAATAATCGCTATCATGTAATTATTCAGATTTAATTTGAATTACGAAAAATAACCTGATCCCACAGAATTGATTACGCGTCGCGAAAAAAAAATAATAACATGTAATAACGAATAAGATTTAATATTTTAATAGTAAAGTATATTTATGTAAATAGAGAGGACAACTTAATTATAAAAAAAATAATTTTTTACTTACCGGGCTCACGGCCGATTTTATTAAAATTTTGTATACAGGGGTTTTTGGGGCGCTTATCACGAATCTGAAATCATATTTTGTCGGACTCTGCTAGTTTTTGAGTTATAACGCCCCACTCGAACCTAACCTCACATCTGCACAAACTCCTAAAATCCCTCCTTCTTAAAACTGATAACACCCAAAATGGAATATTTTATGGTGATATACTTATTATTTTATACGATAAATTTAATTTTACCTTAATTTAACAATTATTTTTAATAAAAAAAACACAAGAGCTTCCCAAAAATAATATTTTTACTTTTATAAATGTCAACAAAATTATCTAGGTATTTTAAACAATTTTATGTTGGTACACCAGGGACCCGCGAAACAATTTAATGCGCTTAATTTTTAAATTTAAATCGCGAAAAATAAAAATAATTCAAATTTATAAAGTAGGCCATTCAATTGTTTCGCGGGTCCCTGGCGTACCAACATAAAACAGTCTAAAATCTCTAGACAATTTTGTTGACATTTATAAAAGTAAAAATAATATTTTTGGGAAATGCTTGTTGTGCTTTTTTTATTAAAAATATTTGTTAAATGAAGGTGAAATAAAATTTATCTTATAAAATAATAAGTGTATTTCGATAAAATCTTCCATTTTGGGTGTAATCAGTTTTAAGAAGAAGGAACGAATAGTCCTAAACTTCACGTTAAAATGGTAACAACTACTGATGAGTAACTTTTACCTATTAGGGATCGTATTTTTAAATAAAGTTTTTCATATTTTATTTAACATAAAAATTAGGTTGTTTATTACGACAAGCGCTTTTTTAGCTCACTTTAAGCGCATACAATTTTTTTAATAAACTTTTTTTAGACTCTTCAACCCTTGCTTTAAGCAATACAAGCAACAGTCATCAAACGTTTCACTTTCACAAGTACCTATAATTTCCCATTATTTGAATCGTACGACTAAGATAAAGAAGAAGGTATTTGCTTTACTTTTTAAGGTGCCAGTTTTCAGCGCTTTGTTTATCTCAGGTGTTATGCTCAATTTAACCAAAATTAAAAAGTAATTAAACATGCAATGAACAACAAACGTCAATACAATTAATAATCATATTAGTTAACTATTAATAGGTAATTTGTTAATGAATTTTACAGTAAACAGAAGCTTTAATATTCTGCTTTTGTAGTCCCGGTATTAAAAAATTAAAAATGTCAGTAAACTGTGCAAAAAATCTTAATATTAAACTGAGGTTCTGGTTAGCCTTGAAAAAAATCTTTTAGTTTAAGCGGTACCGAAGTATCGATTCCGAAATCACACGTTTAAACTTATTTTTTACCGTTAACCAGATGTTTAAAAAATCCACATTTTAGAAAACTAAAATTAAAACCATAAAAGTGAAAATAATCCAACACTATAAAGGGCCCCACAGACTATCGTTCCTGTTAACCTTCTTAATCGCCGATTAAAACTGCTTAGTCGGACGATTAAATTTCCCTACATTAATTTAATTTTTAACCATTTTAATCGCTGAAGGCTGCAGCCGTTCACCGAAAACGGAAATGAAGCGTGTTTATTTGTTACAAGAATGACGATTAAAAACGTTCTGCACCACACACTTCGTTTTTAAATGAAGACGGACGAATCGACGATTCAGAATTCAAGCGCGCCCAGATATTTTTACCGACGTTGGTATGTTCGTTTTTCGTCCACAAACTGGCAATGTTATTCGACGCTTTTGATCGCCACGATTAAAACTACTTAAAAAGAACGAGATCTGTGGGGGCCTTATTACCCGGCCTAACACGAAAATCCAAAGTGTTCCAATCTTCAAACATATACCTAATAAGTATGTACCAGACTTATAGTGCTTTTTCTCTTTTGTAAGTACGCTGTTCGGACCGCCGAAGGGCAAGGCTTCCTGTAGATCTAGATAGATACATGCACAAAGGTGCAGAATTAGCTATACTTGTTTCTAGACCACGTGACATGAGATATTCGCTCTGCACTCCTCTGAGTATTGGAACCTAGTCAAAGTGGTTCCACAAAGTTTAGAAAGAAAGCATCGGATTATCTTCACGTGTTTGCTGTGGTGTTTACAAACAAGTTCCTGATAATGGTATTTTTTTAACAAATTTTTATTTACAAGAACCTTATATTTTAATCACATAAAAAGCAGAAATGTATACTTGAATTGAATAGTGACACATCACAATAAAAAGTTTCTGTGTTAAATTGCAGTTTTTTGGCCAAAGATATATAATTTGAGGTTATCTTTTAAATAATTTTAGTGCTTAGTTCTTAATTAACTTTAATTACACAATGTAAATATCGGATTTATAATATTTAGTACTTAGGCACTAAAATTCTAAAGAGAATATGCGGTCAAATTTTACTTCATGACCTCGATTTTCTGCAATCGGGTTTTTTTTTAGGGGCGCTGATCACGAATCTAAAATCATTTTTTTTCCGGCAACCTCTGGTTTTTGAGTTATGAGGCCAAAATAACTAACCTCAAAACTCTTTCTTGAAACCGAATACCATCAAATGGGGACATACACTAATTAGGCACTTACACATTAAACAAATATATTTAAATTTACTGTATTTTATTGTCTATCTTTAATGAAAAACGTCTCAAATGAATCCAGTTTTCTTTAGGTTATAAAAATATATGTTGTAGAAGGTTGCCTTATTTATAATTAAGTTTATTAAAAATAAAAAATTGCATTTATTTGAAGTGTTTTTTTACTAAAAATAGGCAATAAAATATTGTAAATTTAGGTATATTTGTTTAATATGTAAGTGCTCAATCAGTGTATGTTTTCACTTAATAGTAGTCAGTTAAAGTATCTAGTAATAATAACCATGGTTATGTAAATACATGATATGCCTATGTAGTTATCAACTTCAGTCATACCTAAACAATATTAAGAATATTGTAGACTTGCTCCATACTTAACTTTGACATCTCTGTTGGCTTAAAATTTAGCAGGTTAATGTAAAAGTATGTTTTATATCAGCTCTGTTTCTAGGGTTGCAAAACCTACCTATTTACTTTTAATGTAAATTTTAAAATATACATTCACTGTTTACTAAATAATAATGAAATACATTGTTTACTAACTGTATCTCTGTTGACAAGATAATTTATATTACTATTTTTTTCTTCTTTGCCTTTTTTTAGCAAAAGTTATTATATTATTTCTCAGTTTTCGTCTGCCGAGGTCATTTCCATTGGTGATTTTAATATCCATTATAACAATTGGTTAGGATCTACAAAAATTACTACGAAAGAACTTTTTCTTTTTTCAAAAGTATTTAATTTCTTAATACTTTATTGGTTATTTTTACAGTTTTTCAAGTATGTATGATTAAATATAATAAAATCTAAGGTCTAGGTTAATATGAAAAACAAATACTTACAATTTATGGCTTAACCTGCATCTTAACTTGTTTCTGTTTGTATAAAATTAAGATATTTGGTTTGGTTAAGAAAGAAGGTTTAAAAATTTTTAGACATTGTAGCTGAGATATTTTAACTTATGTAGTATTTAAAGTTAAAGAGAAATATCATCGAATATTTCCAAAAATACTATAAAGAATATTGTCAATTACTTTGGTGAAACCAAAAATATAAAGCGAATACCTATAATAATAAAAATATATATTATAATATAAGGGTTTGCTTTTGTATTTGCTTGGGGAAAAATTTCTAACAACTATTCATTCACAGCCTTACTATTATACAGGGTGATACATGAGGAAATGTCAATACTTCAGGTACATAGTCAGGGTCCAAAAATAAACATAAAAGTCTATACAAATCTGGGTCCGCAAAGCCTTCGTTTTCGAAATACAGGGTGTTCACCACAGTGCTGACATGTGCTTAGAAGTAAATGGTGGAATTTTTAAAAATTATAAACCAAGCTTATCTTTTACTGAACATAATTTAAGAACAATAATTTTATTGAAAATTAAAATACATATTGTTTAATTATTTATTTTGTATTATTTTTTTAAAATTTTGCTATAGTAAAATCCGAGGTAAAATCAGATGCGTCGTAATTTTTTTAAATTTAAATATCTCGAAAACGGTTGCTCATATCAACTTTTAACAAGTATACCTTTTTGACGTAAAAATGACAAAACAATTATTTAATTTACTTAAAGATGTAATACAGGACCGTACCAAGAAGTTGTGATAGTTCAAAATAGCAAAAAGACGTGTAGGTAGCTCCCCCTACAAGTAAAAGCCGTAATAAGTTTAGATTTGAATCCGTCATACCTAAAAACCTCCGAATACCAATTTTTACTCCAATTTTTACATTATCATAAATTTTATTTAAAAAATAGAAAAATTGAATAAAAATTTTAACACCCTGTATTTCGAAAACGAAGGCCTTGCGGACCCATATTTGTATAGACTTTTATGTTTATTTTTGTACCCTGACTACGTACCTGAAGTATTGACATTTCCTCATGAATCACCCTGTATATCCTTTAAAAAAGTACTGAAAGGTTAATTTCTGATGTTGCTTATTTTTTGTTTATGTATTAAAATTCATTAAATAGCACTTTAAAATTTTGTGCCAACACAGGGTTTAAGGATCAGATGACAAAGCAATTCAAATACTAGGAACAAATGATATAAAAATTTAAATAAGAAATGATTTTAAAACATTTATTAAAATAATAATTGGCCAAATTTTAAATTCCAGTTATCTGGAACATTATCATTTTGAATTAATCGCCTTAGACAAGGAATTTGTTATATATCTCTGGTATAATTTTTGGATTTGGAGAAGGGGTTTAATTGTTTAAGTTGGCTGGCTACTAGTCCTGATATTAGTTGATTTGTTTTTAGAGAAAAATTATTTGGCTTTTCTTCATAATAAAGATATTTATATATTATTTTTGACAATTATACTTTTTTTATATATATTATTATGAAGAGCTAGTCTGCTCTTGCAATAATAGTAACAAAAAACATGAAAAGATATAAAAAGATTTAATTCTTTATAAAATTGATTTGTTTCTAAGTACAATAATAAAATAATTATTTTTATGAAATTATATAAAAATAGAAAATAAAGTTATTTGAAAACATTGGCAAGCCGTAATAAGTAAGTTTATTTTCTATGTTTATATATTTTTAAAAATATAATTATTTTATTATAGTACTTAAAAACAAATCAATTTTATAAGAATAAAATATTTTTATCTTTTCTTTTTTTTTTGTTACTATTCTGAATACACCATAATTTTTAAATTTTTTTAATTAATATTTAATATCCTAAAAAAATTATTTAGTGTGACGTACTCGGTTTTGAGGCCGAGCGAGCAACCAAAAATGTCACGCAAAGGCCCATTTTCAGCGTTAAATTAAAATTATAAATAATGGAGAGATCCTTGAAAAGGAGAAATTTCCTGCTCTTTAAGGATCTTTTTTGCAATTTTCGCTATCTCTTATGGTTTTTGAGTTGTCATCAAAAATCGAAATGGCTTTTTTTTTCGTTTTTTGTTAATAAAAACTGAAATTGTTATTGACAGAAAAAGTCCTTAAAACACCTTTCTCAGTTTGCATTCCACATCAAATGAGCTATCGCTCATATTTTCTAATCCTTCTAACTATTTTTTGCAGGGAGCACACTTCTCGACTAGACTACTAGTATTTTCATGAACTGTTTGTTTTAAATCGAAAGAATATAACAATGATTCGAAATTTGTTTTATTTCCATTTTTCTTAAACATTTCTAGGTTAAAGTTACCAGCAATTTAATTTTTTTGTTTTCCTACATAAAAGAATACATGTTATGATTGGATTTGACTAAAAAACGTCGTTTTGAAGTAATCACGTTTCTCTTAAACAGCACAGAAAAGTATATCTATATATTTGCTGCCCTTTTAAAATATCCCAATTTTATAATACAAGTAAATAACACAAGTGAAACAATGATATAAATTTGATTTTTATGATAATCCAGGAATCCCACTGCTAATGTGTTAATTAGAAAAAATCAACAAATTCTATTTTTTAAAATCATAAGGAATAGTTCTTTTGTATTCGATTAAAAATCTACCTTAAGTCTTTTTATTTTTGGACTTTTTGCTAAAATTTAGGATTATTGTTAAATTTATTTCTTTTGATGCTTTGAAATTTATGTAACTGGTTAGAAATTGTATTTTTGCTCTTTTAATCCTTGCTTTGGAAAAAACTATTATTAGACAAATTTAGACGTTACTAACTGTATTGAGTTTTGGTCTTTATAAACTTTCTATAAATGTTTTAGATAATAAGCCCAATATAAAATTACAGTGATTCGATTTTTTTTGATGAGATAACTTGTGTTATCACTAAAACATTGTAGATCACAAATTGTAAATTGTAAAGTCATTGCTATTTTGAAATATTCTTTTCAATATGCACTAGACAATTAACTTTTAAATTGGCCTACTTTCAGTTTAACAGATTCTAATGTTAAGGTTGACATTAAAATATTTCATTTAATGTTTTTTGTTACAGAATTTCATAATGGCCAAACTGTTTGTCCCTGCTGAATTACTGGAAAAATTACATTGTAGTGTCTGCAATGGATATCTCTCAGTGTTTCCCATCTATATTAAAAATGATGGTGAAACACCCATTTGTGGTCGTTGTAAAATTCCAAATGAAGATGAATACCTAAGAGATGAAGCCTACGAGGGCATTGCTCAGTTTTTAATATTTCCATGTTCTCAACAAAAAAATGGCTGTGAAGAACAACTGACCCCTTTAAAACTTAAAGATCATGAAAATTGTTGCACTCAACGAAAGGTAGATTGCCCAAGTAAAAACTTTTCCCGATGCAACTGGCAGGGACCTAATAAGGAATTAAAACCACATTTTGAAGCAGCCCATGCAGCTTTATTGCTGACTAATAAAAAATTTGAATACAATTTGTAAACAGTATTAAAGAGAACCTTCTAATGCCCTGGGAAGATGACCTATTTATTGTAAAAAGAGAAATAGACTCCAGAACTGGTACCTTTATGTGTTCAGTGGAACATGTTATCCAAAATGAAAGTCCAGAAAGCTATAACTATTTTGTAAGGGTAGAAACCGGTAACGGAACATACTATTATAAATGTCCTGAACGTTCTACTTCACAAAACTCCGATGAAAAAACGAAATTTTCAGCCGATTTTATAAGAGAACAACTACATGATCCTCCAGTTATTGTGGCAAACATTGAGATAGTTAAAACCGGAATTAAAGAAGATGAGCCCAGGGTTAAAACAGAAGTTAAAAGCCCTGATGTGGACTGGGATTTACTTTCTGAACTTGAGTGCCCAGTTTGCTTTGAGTACATGCTCCCACCAATATACCAGTGCCTCAATGGGCACAGCATATGTACTGTATGTAAACCGAGAGTTACCCAGTGTCCCATTTGCAAAGGTGAGATGAAAAACACACAAAACTTCGCCTTGGAGAAACTTACTGTTCGTATGATCTACCCATGCAAATTCCACAAAATGGGTTGTAGCATCTCACTGAAATCTTCGGAAATTCGACGACACGAGTCTTCCTGCGAATATGGACCGTACGAGTGTCCACTCAGTCAGGTGGAAAATTGTGATGTCAAATCAAATAAAAGTGAAATCATTAACCATGTAGAAACAAACCATCCAGCATACATATTAAAATCTGACAAGGTTAATGTGCCAATGGGCGGAGGCGACGGCATCATTGAAAAATACTACCTAATTAAATTTGCAAACAGGATTTTTAAGGTATGTTATACACTACATTAAAAGTATCGCTGAATAAAATTTACCTAATGTAACATTTATTCAGAAGTTTATAATAAATCAGATATTTTGTCCCTTTATGTAAATTATTAAATGAACCCCAACAATTATTTTTGAATGATTCTACCAAAATAAATAAATCATTTTCCCTTATTGCTGCTGGCATCATAGGTCTTAGACAGCAAATCCAATAAGTCAGTGCGACAGAATTTTTTTAAATTATGCTTTAAGTCTATGTACACAGGGTGTCCAATTTTCGTTGTCATGATGGGGTTTCTCCGTTGCTAGGGGAGATACAAGTTTGTCGTTTACGCAGACCTGGGCTACTTTTTTGAGAAATGAAAGATGCAAAAAACCAAATTTTCCTAGCCCTCTTTGTTTTTGAGCTACAGAGTAAAATTGAAAATTTACACTTTTAGACAATACTTCTTATGTCAGCTCCCTGATTACCTATCGAAAAGTTAAAAAAACACTCTTATAGAACTTTTTACATATAATTCAGCAGTGGGCTAGCCTTTTTTTTTAGAACTACTGTTTTTGAGACACGACCAGAAATTATGATTTTTTTAGAGGGACACCCTGTATTATATAATGTCATTAGATTGCCCTATTTTTGTCATTATAATGATAGATAATAATTGCCACTTTTGTGTCTTAAGCTGTCAAAAACCTCACAAATATGAAAATTTGAAGTTTTATTTTTTTAGTTGGCCGTGGTTTGCACATTAGACTTCCTAAAAATATTTTATACGTTTTATTTTCATGTTTTTAATTAAATACAAACTGGAAAGAATACCCTCAGTCTAATAGTGATGTTGACAACTGTAAATATTACAATTTTATTTGTCATTATACTACCATGTATTAAACATTTTCAGAAAAGATTGTGAAAAATTTTATTTAATTTGATTTAAGTAACTAGCTTTTAGTATATTCTTTTTTCCACCATAAAAGTAGAATAAACAAAATGTTTTTGAGAATTTAGTTATAGAAATCACGGCCAACTAAAAAAATAACTCATCAAATTTTCATATTTGTAAGGTTATTGACATCTCAAGATACAAAATTGGCAATTATTATAGATCATTATAATGGCAAAAATAGGGCAATCTAATGACATAATAAAAACAGGGTGTCCCATTTAAATAATTCCTGATTTCTGGTCGTATCTCAAAAACAGTAGCTCTGAAAAAAGTCGAGCCCGCCGCTGAATTATACGAAAAAGTTCTATAAGAGTGATTTTTTTTACCCTTTCGATAGGTAATCAGGGAGTCGAGATACGAGGTAATCGCTAAAAGTGTTAATTTTCAATTTCTCCCTGTAGCTCAAAAACAAAGAGGGCTAGGAAAATTCTGATTTTGGCATCTTTTGTTTTTCGAAAAAGTAGCCCAGGTTTGCGTAAAAGGCAACCTTGTATCTCCCTAGGAACGGAGAAACCCCATAATGACAACGAAAATTGGGCACCCTGTACAGTTGCACAGTGTGGTCCATTAAATGTGCAACAAATAGGGAACCGTTTTATTTGTAATTTGTCAGATAATGTTATTTTTCATAAGTGGGTGCATGGTCTCAAACTGTATTTTTTATTGGCAGTTAGTTTTATTAGAAGTCCAAAAATATACAAGGTAATTCAAAAAAATGAAAAGCTTTTAATAGTAAAGTACGCATATTATTTTAAAAAAATATGTCAAACTGTTAAAGAAAAGAGTTATTTAGAATTAAATGGTATGCTGAAATACCAAGTCATGGACTTCTATTTGAATTTTTTTATTTATTTTTTTTGTTGAAAATTTCAAATTACTCCTTTATAATACATAAAATACAAATTATTTATATATATATATATATATATATATATATATATATATATATATATATATATTTAAATTTATATATATATATATATATAATTTGATTTCTTGGGACTTGGTTCACATTAATTTTAAAACTAAAAGGTAATTTTTAATTTTTTATATTGTTTATTATTACAAACGTTTCGGCAAAAGCCTTCATCGGTGTTTATAGATCCTAGAAGGAAAGCCGTCTATTAACAATAAAAAAAACATTAAAACACTTATATACACAACTTACAAACATTTTAAAATCTTCAGGACATGAATCATCAAAAAAAAAAATATATATATATATATATATATATATATATATATATATATATATATATATATATATATATATATATATATATATACAGGGTGATTGGTAAGTAGAGGCGAAAAATGAAGACCTCTTTAAATTTTTTAATTCTGAATCAAAAACCAAGAATACTTTTGCAAATTTTGATTGTTTTCAGATATTTCACTATAAAGTTTTGGCAAGAAAAAAATTAAATCACATTGTGGGTGGCATAATCTTAGTTGGCGCTTTCAAACTATTACGTCATATGAAATCAAGTTTGACCGTTGTCAAAAGTTAGACACTTTTTTGCACATGCTTAATAATTATGTAATTATACACATAAACAATATCACCGTATTTTCGCCGTTTTTTAGTGAACTCCATTTCCTTGTCATTTTTTCAATAACAGATTCACAAGTGTCTAGCTTTTGACAAAGGTCAAATTTGATTTCATATGAAGTAATAGTTTGAAAGCGCCAACTAAGTTTAGCGACACCCACAATGTGATTAAATTTTTTTCTAGAAAAAATTCTTTGATTTAGAATAAAAAAATTAATACGGGCCTTCATTTTTCCCTCTACAAGCACCCTCTCTCTCTTTTTATATATATATATATATATATATATATATATATATATATATATATATATATATATATATATATATATATATATATATATATATATATATATATATAATATATATATATATTTTATAATATATATATATATATATATATATATATATATATATATATATATATATATATATATATATATATATATATATATATATATATATATATATTTATATATTATATAATATATATTAGAGTGACCGGATCTCATATATGGGGAAAAAATGTCGGAATTTTGTTCGTCTGGACCCTACAAAACGATTCCCCTTTCCAGATATTGAGATAGCCGAAATTTGAGCTCGATTAAACGAAGTTAACCCGTGCCGCTCGTCGCTCAAAGTTTGAAAAAATTAAAATTTTTGGCCAAAGAGCTGACATATGGAGCCATAACTCCAGAATGGTAAATAATAAAACACGCTTAATATCTTAAAAGAAAGCTAATTTTGTTCTTCAAAATTTATATTCTATACATAATTGTTGTTATTTTAAGTCAAACCGAGTTACAACAGCCTTTAGCCCCAAAAACGTGACCTGGTACCACTAGGAGCATACTTCGTATATTTTGTTATTAAGTGATAAATTTTGCTTTTTGGTATATTTTTGAGTTTAAGTATATATATAAAAAAAAACAAGTAATACTTATAAGTCTAATGACATTTTTATTTTAAAATATAAAAATCAGGTATATAATACATACAAGACAGACACAGAAAAGATACAGACGTAGTACCTACATGAGTTGATAATTTTACATAGTTATCTAATCTATTCTAGAGCTTTTGTTAAAGTAGTTTTTGAAACGTCAGGATATAATGCTCGGCATTTACAACTTGCAGGACATATTGCTTTTGTTCTTCATCTTTTGTAAGAAGGTTGTTAAAGTCGGTTATAAATTTTACACCACGCTCATCTATATCATTAACTACTTTTAATGTTTTGACAATTTTAATCCTTCTTGGAAGTCATTATTTAGAGGCCAGGTGTTTGGATATTGTCTTAGAAATCTGTTTTTATATTAAATCAGTCCAAGAAGGTAAACGTTTCTTTGGTAAGTAAATTTACCAATCCTCCATCAACTACCTCTTAATTTTTCTTTACTAACTTTTGGATTTACAACCCTAGCGTGCTCTGATGATTCATCTGTGCTACTGGGCAATTTGTTAGCCATTAACAACTTTTCATCGTTTGTAATGGTGGGATCAAAAAACGATAATCCCACCCAAATCTGCATTCAAATACCACAAATGATTCGAAAATTTGGTCAGGCTATTTCTGCAATGTCGTTGTCACATTCTTTATAGTCTAACAGACTATAAAAATACCTAAATCTTGCTTTGGTGCAAGATAAGCTTTGGAGCACTAAACCAAGCTTGACAATAAATTTTAACTAGGAAAACAGAAATAGCACGCACAGAACTTTCTTCTTCTTTAGACATCTTAAATTGACGACAGAAAAATGAATATTTTTAAGCAGTAAATAGCCTTTGCCATCCCTAGCGTGTGAATGGCTCCTGGGTTCTAAAACCCACAACATTGCCGTCTAGTCATCCAACAAATACGAGAACCAACTGCAATAGCTCCTTGTAGTCATCTCTGGGGTGGCTCTCAGTTAATTTGGTCTTGAATTCAGCAGTTTCAATTACTTCTGGAGTTAGCTGCTTTTGTATTAGATTGTCACTGATACCTGTGTGGTATTTTCCTTTGTCCATCTTGGGCCACGCAGTAAGGAATCTCTTAAAAATGTCTGGATGAGGTCCAGTGGTTGATCCCATTTTTGTGTCGAATACGCCTCTTAACAGAATTTCCAAGATATGGTGACGGCAAGCTAGGTATAACAATTCTCTTCCTAACATTTGCTCCAATATGACGCATGCTCCTTTGAGTCTTCCCGGTTGGATGCTGTCGTGTCGAAGCACATCGCCTTGACGGTGTTGGGAAGACCCCATTCATGAGACATTCATATACGGCTACGGCTTGCTCCTCTCAGAGCTGTTTGCTGTTACAGGAACTCCCAGCAGCTGTTCCTTTTCGCCATATGAAATAGCAATAGCTATTCGCTCACATTGCTCATTTTTAAAATAACCGGTAAAAGTTTACCGTCCCAATGGACAACCCGGGCTCTTTTCAGGTATGTTCACTTTATCAAAATTTTTTTAGTATATTGTTCTCTGAACATTTGCCTTCTATAATGTAATAAAGTTTTCGATACTTTGTACTCAAGAGGTCAAGGTTTAGTGCTTCTAGAGTAGCTATTAAAATTCTCGTGGCATTTCTGTCGGATACTTTACATCGATCTAACAAAATCGACAGTTTCATGTTTAAAAAATCTCTTTAACGCCCCTTGCAAATGAAACTTTCATCCTCTTGCTCTCAGATGGTCCTGGATCTTCTACAGCTTCTTTAGGGATGTCCATTTCCTCCAAGCTCTCACTTCCTGGTGGATGCTGTCCTCTTCAGTGTCTTCTTTTCTTCTTCTTCTTCGAACTCGTCTTCATCATCCGTCTCTAAGAAGCAACAAAAGAAAGAAAAAATATACAAACTTGTCGTTTTAGTAGAAGAGTAATAATACATAGGTACTAAATTACCTACTTCTAATTATTAATAAGTATTATTTAAAAAATATCTATAATCTATTATTTATCTATTTTTAGAATATTATTAATTAAAAAAAACTCACCAATATCAAAAGTTCTTTCTTGGATTTGTCGGTTCATTTTTGCAAGTTCCTTTTGCGCCTTGATTTCTTCAGCTCGAGACAACTTGAGATCCACTCCAGTCATGGAACCTGGGCGGCCCTTCTGCCTTTGTTTTACGAGAAACGCCGTATCTTCTTCCGATTTCATCAGAGCCAAGGCATCTTGTTGAGCAATATCAAAGAGATCGTCCAACTTTTCAACAAACTGTTTAAATTTGTTCTTAACCGCTTCCTATGTTTTCGATCTTTTTGAAGAGTTCTCCACTCGGCGTGAGTTTTTCTAGCTTAGTAATTGCATCTTGCTCATGTTTAGTCGAATTCAGCTTTCTCCCAAAAAATGAACACTTCTCGTATGGCAAGTTTTGCTGATTCTCTTACAGTTAATTTCACAGTACGTAAATTATAAAATAAAGCACACAAAACTTGACGATTTGAGGGTAGTTTACAACCGGTGATTTGGTGAATGGGATAGCCCACAAGAAATATTTTATCCTTGGTCCGGCTTTGTACACCTGATGTGGATGCCATTCCAGAGTTTAATAGGTAAATAACAGTTAAAATATATTACAAACTTTAATTTCAATAAAATGTTTTCAAATGTCTTTTAAAATAATACTATAATAGTTATAAAAACAATAACACACACTTGGAAAATTAAAAAAAAAAACAAAAAACGTTAAAATATCTTCACTAGATAATTGTTCGATCTAACCAGCTCAAAGGCACTTTAGAAACTAAACTGAATAAATGAAAGGTCGGTTGTACGCTGAAGTAAAATCACCATCCCTAAAATAGAATTAGATTTACCCTCCTTTTTACCTGTCAAACGGGTCTTTCTTTGGTAAACTAGTCAGGTAATGCCCATATAATAAAGATTAAATTTGAACAAAAGGTTCTTTATGTTTGAAAATTGAGTTCCAAAATACTTTTTAACAAAGAAAATGTTAAATCCGAGACACATAATGTAAAAACCCGTAAAATTCTCAGAATACTCCCAAACGAGCTCCTACTGGTACCTGGTTACGTTTTTGGGGTCAAAGGCTGTTGTAACTCCGTTTGACTTAAAATATCAACAATTATATAGAATATAAATTTTAAAGAACAATATTAGCTATCTTTGAGATATTAAGCGTGTTTTTAATAGTTACCGTTCTTAGTTATGGCTTATTATGCAGCTTTTGGCCAAAAATGGGTTTTTTTCAATCTTTGAGCGACGAGCGGCACGGTTAACTCTTTAATCGAGCTCAAATTTCGGCTTCTCAATATCTGGAAAGGGAATCGTTTTTGGGGTCCAGCAACAAAATTCTGACATCTTTTTTGCGGTCACCCTAATATACAGTATGCCACGGATAAGGTGTTGAAGAGAGAAAACTTTTTATTTTTGATTTTATCGAAAAAGCTACTCTTGTAAAAATTTTGCTACTTCTAAAAATAAGATAGAAACATTTAACATATTTTATGGGGTGTTCAGAAAATTAAAAAACTTAAAATGATACAAGAGTAAAGTGATTTATTTGGAAGATATGGAAATAAGTCACTAGGAAAAGTTGTTCAAAATTAAAGGCAGTTCTAATAAATTTTCGAAAAATCGGCCTATTTTTTTATTTATTTGTGATTAAATTTATTTTAATATCTGGCATTTATTAGAGGTGTACGATAAACAATTTGTTTCAATCGGCCCCATAAGAAAAATCCATTATAGTTAAATCTGGACCTAGGAGGCCACTGGATGTCCTTGTCTCCCAATTTGGAATTAGTAAATTGATAAAAAAATGTTCATCCAGTTAATAAAAGCACCGATTTTGTCAAAAAATTGGTATAAGGAATATCCTTTACTTTTGAACAACTTTTCCTAGTAACTTATTTCCTATCTTCTCAAATAAATTCCTTTATTTGAACCATTTTTTTTCAATTTTTCCGCATAAAAATAAAATGTTTTATCCCAATCTTACTCAAGAGGTAAAAATTTTTTACCACAATAGCTTTTTGGATAAAATAAAAATTAAGAAGTTTTCCTATTAATCCCTTTTTTCGTACATAAGTATTGAAAAAGTGTTAATAGAAAAACTCTTTATTTTTAATTTTTTTAAAACTACTCTTGAAAAACTTTGCCACTTCTTAGAGTAAGATTGGTCATTTCAAATTTTATAGGCGGTATTAAAAATTGAAAAAAACTTTAAATGGTTCAAAAGTAAAGTGAATTTAAATAAATAAAATATATATATATGTGCACTACGCCAACTTTCACAAAGAGCACTAAAGCACGTGGTCAAGACAGCTAATTTTCCATGTTCCATTCCATGATGACATATGCCCAAGGAAGTTTAAAGGTGTATGGAAGCCCAATACTGTAGAACAAAATTGTCCAGGCGTGCAGGGCAGCGGGAATAGGGGTTGGCCCCCGGATTTCGCAATGAATAGTAGGTCAGTTCCGGATTTCCATAATTCTTTGTTACTATCTATAAAATTGACATCAAAAGTCAAATTCCAACATTCACTTTTTTTTATTTTTTGCAAAAATTGTTGGTTATTAAAGGATACTACTATGAATATTTAAAATTATTGTGTAATATTAGATTTTATATCATCTGATATAATATGGAAAGAATAGATGGCGCCACTTTACTGCCTTCTATTTAAATGGTCGATTTTTTTGGAAGTTTTGTATTTTACCATAAATCTTTGTAAATAAATAAAAACACGATTTTAAAATAAATTTCAAACATTGTATGATAGTATTATGTACTTATCACCAATTTTGTGATAAAAGAAGGGCAAGATAGTGTAAAAGAGTTTAATCTAATCCTAAGATTCTGGTTGTACAATAAAAAGTGAAAATTTTTATAACTGCTTTTAGGCATATACTTTTCACTAATAACAAACATTCATGAGACAGAATAACAGTGGTTAAAAATGTTTAGTAACCTTTGGTACCTGAGTATCCATTGTAACAGTATCCGTTAAATATTATGTGTGTACAGTATGTCGAGCTTAAAAAGTTGATAATGCAAGATTAAGAAACCAAAAATCTAATTTATTTTTAAACAAATGGTATTGTCTCGAAAGTTGCCTCCTCTCCGATTTTGATCAAATTTGGTATACAGGGTTTTTGGGGCGCTGATTACAAATCTGAAAAAAATATCTTTTCGGCAATGTTTGTTTCCAGATCTTCATCATCAAAGTTGAAAATTATACTTAACCTCATTTCACTATATTCTCCCTTCTTTTTGTACACAATTCTTGATTTTTACACTAAAGTGGCACACGATATTTATAAACACCTTTTAAAATCTTGTATTTTTATTTATTTTACATCTTTTTCCATTAAATTGCGAACTTTTAAGTTCAAAGGCAGCAGCCATATTTGATTAAAAAATAAAAAGGGTAAAATAAACATAAAAGTTTTTAAAAAGGGGTTTGTGAAATATTGTGGCCAATTTAGTGTAAAAATCAAAATTTTGTGCAAAAAGAAGGAGGAATATAAAAATAAGGTTAGTTTGATTTTCAATTTTGATGATGAATATCTCGAAAACCAAACATTGCCGAATTTTTTTTTAGATTTGTAATCAGCGCCCCACCGTACCAAAATTGTACTTCCTTTCATTCAATTAGAGGGACCTGTATATATTAAAATTTGCCTGCTCTGCCCAGTAATCAATAATTTTGATCCTTTAAAAGAGTGTACTAAATTATTAAATGAAATAAAAGTACCTAAATGTAAACCTTATTTCTTTTTAATAATCCACAGAAATACACAAACATTGTGGAAATCATCTAAAAGATAGTTAAGATTGCCTTACTTTTCTCACTAATATTTCCTATGAAATTTTCATTTTCTATTATTCATAATTGATATATTATTATTTATTCGTTACCTAACGTTACGTCTTATAAGAAGCACCTAATTTAAATATAAAAAATACTTACCTAAAGTTAAAAAGACGGGTATGTTACCCTTGGATTTGCAAGACAAAACCATACAACCTCTAGTCATTTTGTTACGATATTATAAGTAACAAACAATAAACATAAAATTATAGTCACAATTCAATAAACACTAATCACTAAAATAAGAAGGTTTTGATCAATCCAAAAAACGGTACTACGGCTCTCATAAAATTATAATATGTTGGCTAACTTCACACTGATTTATCAGTGTGTAAGTAGGCAACACATTAAATTATTTCGTGGAATTTTGTTATTGCGCAGAATCGGCGGGGCCAACTCTGACAGTTATTTTCATACTGGGCTGGACATTTTTGGATCGAATGGGCCATAGCATTGGGCTTCCATACACCTTTAAACTTCCTTGCATATACCTTGCTTGCTTGGGGTCACTTTGCAAAAAGACACAGAATTTTTGGACTTCAGAGAAGAGCTATACATATTATTGCTGGGCTTGGATACCGTGATGACACCAGGGAGGCTTTTAAGTGTGAACGAATTCTGACATTGCCTGCGAGTTATGCACTAGAAAGTATCCTTTATATCCGAAGACATATTGACCAATACGAAACACACGCCGACATCCATAACTACAGAACACGTACCAAAAATAACATATATCCTACCAATACTAGATTAACAAGGGCACAAACTGGTGTAAACTATTTTGGTGTAAGGTACTTTAACAGACTGGACGAATCAATAAGAATGGTATTCGTACCTAAAAGTAAATAAAAGTCAAGAGTTTATTTCTAAGAAGTTTTTTCTTTGGACGAGGTCGACAGAATTGTTTCTGTGTTTTCACTGCAATCGTAACCTGTATATTTGTTACTTATCCTGATATTTTTTTTGTTTAACATTGTTGCTTGTTTCTCGTCTGAAATCCAGTACTATGTTTTTGTTTTTATTTTAAACTATTGTTAGTATTAACAGGTATGCTCGATTTTCATTTGTCATTTATATGTTATGTTTGAATTGTATAATTTTTGCCATTAATAAAGTCAGATTTAATTATTAATTGTGTTAAGATATTAATAATAAAATTTATTTTGAAAATTTTACTTATTAAAGAAAACGTGGAAATAATATTTTTTTAAAAGACCAAAATTGCTTTCTATATATTGACAACAATCAAAAACAAACAGATTATTGTCAAAAAAATAACAATCTGACATTTAATTTCTTAAACAGGGTTTTATCGAGGGAAATCAGGCATCCTTTGTTTTTATTTGGGTTAAAACTATCCAAAAATAATATTGTTGAGACGTTATCATACAGGGTGTTAAAAAATGGCTATTATTGTGTCAGAGCTAGTCTGTTCCTGGCAAACTAAATAAACCAAATATGATTTAATGGGTTCATTTTAAAAAGACTTATCTAGTAATCATCATATTAAAAAAATATTAAATTACGCCTAGTATTTTAAAAGTTATTTAAACATGTATCTCCATAGGGGAGGGTCATAGGAAAAAAGTTTATGTGAGCTTGTCATTATATTTTTAGGCTTTCTATTAGATTCTGAGAGATTGCCCACATATTCTGGGGCACCCTGTAATATATATATATATATATATATATATATATATATATATATATATATATATATATATATATATATATATTATAAATATATATATATATATATTATATATATATATATATATATATATATATTTTCAAAAAAAAATGCTTAAAAGGAGATTCCTTACATAAACCTTTCTTACTATTATGAAGTATTTAGGTTTTAAGCCTTTGTAGACTTTCCCAAGATTTAAAAAAATATATTTCTTAATTTTCTTCTATAATTATCTTTAATCTATAAACAAACAATATTATATAATTCTATGTTTTAGGTTTGTTTTAAATTTCAAGATAGAAAATTCTGTTGGGCTCTTCAACTCATTGGCCCAGCGGAGGAATGTCGAAAATTTAAGTTTGAAATCGATGTCATAGATAACTCAGAAAATAAACTTCGGCAATACACCAGAGGTCTATGTGTCCCTTACTCGAAACAAGAAGAATGTTTTACCACAAGAGGAACATATGTTTCCTTTTTGTATGACCAAATCGCTGACTTTATCGTCAATCAGTTATCCTACAGGGTAAGAGTAGTTAAAGAATAAGTTTTAGTTTTTAATTTCTATTTGTTTCTAAAATTTATGTGTTTTTTATAAAGTAACATGCAAATTTAAAAAAAAAGAATGTGTTTGATGGATAAAATACAAGCTATGGAATTTCCTTTAGAAAAGTCTAGTTTAAGTTCTAACATGTACATTATCCGATATTTCACTACAAAATTCTTGTATTTGTAAAAGTCAAACAAATATTTTACAAAGTTAAATGATAATCTAATGGCTACTTTGGATGGGATGTAATGCTATTAGATGGAGATTATCTTCAACGTCTGTGCAGGGATGATCTGTTTTTATTTCTTTTTAGTTTAAATTTAAATACAAATAATTAAGATTTTGATGAAATTAATTATGTTAAACTTTAAAATTAACGTTACAACATTTTCCTAATTTCTTTCAATTTGCATGTATGCTTTGACCAAAGTTATAAAAGTATTCCCCGTTTTTATTCCATTTTTGGGATGACATATTTTTATATATTCGTATTTAGTCTATTTGTAGGTACTGTTACATATTTGATAAGTATAATCGTCTTAAGATTTTGTTAAAATTTATTTTTGATATACCTCTTTCAATGTTAAATATGTCATTATTTTTCTTTCAAATAAAAAATAATAAATACTTTTTTTTCTTTTATGGATTTATACAGCAAATCTCTGCGTTCTTATCGGGTACCGCTCGTTAGCGATGTCGCTTTGGGACAGACCTGTTTTTTTTGGAACTGATTTTTATTCGGAACAGTTCCTGCTTCGCCGTTCTCTCGCTGTTTGTTTTTGTTTTTTCCAGCTGCTAACTGGTTTTTCTTGTTTTTAGGGGCTAGAAAATGATTTTCAAGCAAATGTATGTTTGAAACTGCCTCACAGCTTTTTTTTATCTTCTCTTCGTCGGTCATAAAATATTAACACAACGGTACATCATGAAAAAAAAATTAAGGAGGTAGGTATTCTAGTGTAGAGGCATGAATTTTAGGTGATTTTTGAAGTGCCGTAAAAAAAAGGCAATTAATAGTTTACTATTCATTTTTTTATGAGTTATTTATTAATATTACAAAAATACAAAATAAAAAAAGGTGAAAATTAAAAAAATTGGCAGCTGATGAAGTTGAAGGTTCTCAAAAAATTGGCCCGTGTCCATGCCCACGATTCCAACCCTATTAGCAATCTGAAAAAAAAAACAAAAAAGATTATCAATGTAGAGTAACGTCGCAATGTCCGGAACTACGAAAAAGTTGAATTTTTTTTCACAAAATGGCGGCTGCCTGAAAAAAAATATATTGTACCACTTTTTTTTTACTTCTTCGAATTTTTTAAAGTGGTAAAAATTGAAAAACTGGGGATGCGGATAGTTCCGGACTTAAACAAATCTATAAAGAAGACTTTCAAAAAATTTCAAGTAAATCGGTCCAGTAGAACTTGAGAAATCGTGGGCATGGTCACAGACCACTTTTTTGAGACCCTCCCACTTCATCAGCTGCTAATTTTTTGAATTTTCAACTTTTTTTATTTTTTAAATTTTTTCTGTTTTTTTTGTAATGTTAATAAATAACTCATAAAAAATGGATATTAAACATATTAATTGCCTTTTTTTACGGCACTTGAAAAATCACCTAAAATTCATGCCTCTACACGTAGAATACCCCCCACAAAAAAAATAAGTGGTGTGTGCTGGGTGTCGAACTAGGATTATCTGGGGTATTTTTTTTCGCTGAACACAAATCTAAAGTCAAAATTGGGGGTCAAACAGCAAAAAATCGAGAAAACTCCAAAAAACCGACACGGTACATTTACCGCCAGAAACCTGCTACCACGAGGTGTTAGGACTACAACTATACAAACTATAAGAGATACAAAAAAATTATAAAATAAAAAAGAAAGCTTTTTAAATTTTCTATAAAAAAGTTATACATATAAACATATTTGATAAGATAAATAATAAAGGAGATATAAATGAAAATGTAATTTTGACAAAAAATTTCACTCCAAAATAGAAAAAAATATATTTTTTGTTGATTTTGTTTTTTTTTAATTAATAATTGATTTGAATCCCAAATCACTTAAAATTTGCAAGAAAAATCAAAAAATAAAAAAAAATTCCATGGGGTGTACCTTGAAAAAATCCTGAAATTTCGGTTTTTTGATTATGACTTGAAAATTATTGCATTTAGACAAAAAGGTTATATAACTTAAATTAAAGGTATTTTAAAAATACATTGTTTATATTTTAAAAAGTTTCATTTATCTTTTGTAGTTTTTAAGATATTGACATTTTAAATTTAAAAAAAAATCGTTAATATCTGAAATTACACCTTTTATCGATTATTTGCTGTTTGACCCCCAATTTTAACTTCAGATTCGTGTTCAGCGGAAAAAAATACTCCAGAAAATCCCAGTCCTGCACCCATCACACCACTTTTATTATTTTGTGGGCCTGTGTTATTTTTTTGTTTAAAATAAAAACAATTTAAATACATTATCGGGTACCTAGCAATAGTAAAATAATATTTTAATGTATAAAACTAGGGTACTGTGTCCTGCACATATGTATACTTCTGAGTGGAGAATAATGCAGCAATGCAAAAAATTAAATTTGACAAAAATGACATTTTTGATATACTGAATTTTATTCCTTTAAAATGTCAATTTGTATTTTACTTTTACACTTTTTTTTCGCATGAAAAATGGAGATATTAATTTATATAAAGTATTGCCATGCTGCCAGTCAGTGTTCTCAACACCACATGTTGCCTGTGATTTATTATCTTATGACAAGACAATCACACTAGCTCATATATGCAAAATAATGATTTTTTAATGAATCCTTCGTTTGGTATGAGAAAAAGCTCAAGTCGTTTGTCAAAACGGGAAAATTGTATATAGCAGTTATATTAAATTTTTAATACATGAACCGATTTTTTTCCGTTACCAAGTTGATAAAGTAGATGATAAATGATTTTTTTACGATTAAAGTTGTTTATTTGTAATGATAAATGGTAAGTTTTTTAATAATTAAAATCAGTACTATATTGATAAGTAGAAAAGTTTCAAAAAAAGCAAACTGGGAAAACATGCGAAAATTAAGATATCCATATATTTCTTTAAATTTCATTTTTATTACAACAGATATTTTGTTGGCTTTTTAATACAATTTTATGCACTATATGTAATTAATTTTGTGTCTTACGAAATTTAATGGTCCCCATAAACTTGGCATCAAAAGTAATTAGATGAATTTTTTCATCTATCAGGTCGTGGCGATCATAAACATGTGTTTTTTATAGGAGTAGCATTTAAAAAAACGACCCAAAAATACTATGACTAATGTTTGTCGGGAGAATGTATCAATTTAGAAAAATTTTATTCCTTATGGGCATGGGCGTAGCGAGGTACGGGCAGGGAGGGGCAGCTGCCCCCACTTAGAAAAGCGGTCGTTCGCTGGTAAACTGTGATTCTGACGAGCTTTATAACTTGCGACGCTTCTTATAAGACCTAAGAAACTAACAGGCTTGAAGGCTAGCCTATGAAATCCAACTATACGTGATGTGATCTCTAATATATATTTTTTACATCATTTTTTATTCTAAAAAATTTCACTTGTAACGACAAGAATAGCATAGTTTTTATTGTTATAGAAAAATGAATCATAAAACGTTCTGTGAAAACCCAAAAGAACTTTAAAAAAAGAAGTAAAGAACCCTAACTAAAATAGACAGGAGCGGAGCGGGTGGGCGGGATGTGAGGTGAGAGGGGAGGCATCTGATCAGCCAATGTTGTGCCCGTTCATCGGTCGCCGCTCGCATTCATTCAAACTATTTCTGATTTTCATATATTTTTTTTAATTACTACATCCACTGCTCATGTGAAACTCATATGGTATAAACAACGATCAAAACAAACAATTTAGGATCTAGGATTTTCTTTGTCTGCCCCCCTTATATACAATCCTGGTTACGCCCTTAATTATGGGCCTATGTTAATAATATTTTGTGACCACCGAATTTGTTTACAGTAATTGTTTAAACACTAAAAACTGTAAACAAAAGGCAGGTTTGTAGTTTTTCGCGTATAACTCAAAAACTATTGGCGATATCGCGATGGTTCAATGGGACTTTTTTAAAGAATTAAAAAAACCTACAAAATGTTTTTTTAAAGAACTTTTTCCGAGCATTTTTCCCCTAGAAAATCCTGAAAAACTCCAAAAATTGACCTTTTTCCTAAAAATCATATCTCCGTTCGGTATAAAGATTAAGGCATAATTTTTCGGAAAATGGTGGGTAATAATGTGTAGTTTAACTACGCAAAAATGGTTTCTGTCGGATTAATACTTTTCAATTTGGGGGGCTCGTCAAAAATTTAAGGGCTTTTTTTGGGAGGCTTACTGTTTTAAGGCGGATCAATATATTTTAATTCTGAAAACGGCATATATGAAAGTAGAGATTAAAATCTTTTTCCCTATTTCGAATAATTGTATTACTTTGATAAAAAATTAAAAATTGTAGTAATATTGTCAAAATTATAATATTATAAATAAACAAAGCATTAAAATTTTTAAAACTTTTATGGCGTGATCTTGTTAGGTATATATACAAGAGGGGCTTCACGACGAAAAATTTATACAATTATTTCAACATTTTTTTAATGCATAGTGAAGACGAAAGTTTGAAAAAATTTTGTTAATTAACAATTGTCTACTTTTATGAAAAATTTATAAGGGACAATCAATAGAGATTTTTTCGCACACTTAAGTTTAGCCGGAAACAACCTGTGCCACCTTTTAAAACATGATAAATAGATGAAAACCCCAGTGGGTGGGAAATCGGTGAAAATGGTTTCTAAAAGTCGTGTGAAACGCGAAAAACGGCAAACGGAGCAGAGTAGAGTAGCGGTAGTGGGGGGCTAGTCAGAGGAGAAGAGTATATTAGTCTGGGTAAATCTGTAATTTACCGTTAAATGATTTTGGAAGGTCATGAATCGAGATGAAACCTTTTGCATTATCTTTATAAACAAATCAACTACAAATTGTCGAAAAGAAATAGTGGATCCTACAAAAGAGGTTTTTTTAACCCAATTCTTACCCTTTGTACCGCCAGGCATAAAATTATAAAAAAAAGGTTAATTTAAAGGCTTTTTGGGTTATTGAATTCGAATATAATATTAAACATTAAATTTGAGGGCTTAGAAGGGCTGAATTTACCCTTTTCTTACCCCCTACACTACTAAAACATACATTTCGCTAAAAAAAGTTTTTACTCATTTTTAATGGTACATGTAGGTAAATTATTACCTATAATTTCCGGAATAATTACTCCTTTATCTTTGTACCAAACAGGGATATGATTTTTTTAAAAATGGTCCAGGAGTTTTTCCGGATTTTCTCGGCGGGAAATGCTTGAAAAAAGTTCTATAAAAAACCATTTTGTAGGTTTTCAATTCCCTGAAAAAGTCCCATTGACACCATCGCAATATCTCTAATAGTTTTTGAGTTATACCCAAAAAACTAAAAAATTAACTCTTGTTTACAGTTTTTATTGTTTAAACAATTACTGTAAACAAATTCGCCGGGGACAAACCCGGGGTTTTCATCTATTTATCATGTTTTAAAAGGTGGCACAGGTTGTTTCCGGCTAAACTTAAGTGTGCTAAAAAATCTCTATTGATTGTCCCTTATGAATTTTTCATAAAAGTAGACAATTGTTAGTTAACAAAATTTTTTCAAACTTTCGTCTTCACTATGCATTAAAAAAATGTTGAAATAATTGTATCAATTTTTCGCGTCGTGAAGCCCCTCTTGTATATATACCTAACAAGATCACGCCATAAATGTTTTAAAAATTTTAATGCTTTGTTTATTTATAATATTATAACTTTGACAATATTACTACAAATTTTAATTTTTTATCAAAGTAATACAATTATTATAAACAAGGGATTACATTTTTTAAACTTTTATGGCGTAATCTTGTTAAGTATGTATATAAAAAAGGCTTCACGAAGCGTAAAATTTATACGAAATGTTTTAAGAATTTTTTTAGTGTACAATGAGGACGAAAGTTCAAACCAATTGTGTTAATTGAGAATTGTCTAACTTAATGAAAAACTAACTTTAAGTTACATTTTTAACGGGAATAAATTCTTTGAAGTGTTCTGAATACACCATAATTTTTTAAAATTTTTCAAATAATATTTAATACCCTAAAAAAACTTATTTGGTGTGACGCCGAAAGCGCAACAAAAAATGTCTCGCGGAGACCCATTGCGTTAAATAAAATTATAAATAATGAAGATAGAACTCCGGCAGTTAGGACTTTTTATCGGAAATTTCCTCCTCCTCATTGATCTTTTTTTGCATCTCTATGGTTTTTGAGTTATCATCAAGCTTTTTTTTTCGTTTTTTGTTAATAACAATTGCAAATTTTGTCCTTAGAAGTATTAAATGTTTCCTTGTTCAGTTTGTAATTTAGTAAGGATTCCATTAGCCTGTTACCTACGTTGTAAAATTTTAAAGGATAATACCTACATCCTTTATTTATTGTGTGGTTTCGGGTGGCGGAAAACATTTATAAATTTGTTAAACCCGTCAGTCACAAAAGTGTTTTTAACACACCTATATTAGCTTCACCTGTATGTATCTACTATGTAACGGAATCTTTCAACATAATTTTCACCAATTTCAAGAAGTCTGATTAACTTGAACATTTGCGCAGGAGTCAAGGGCCAATGACAATACAATAATCTCATAACTATCCTAACCAGCACCAGTCTGCAGCGGCTCCGTCGTACGCTATTTTCATATAATTTGTGTCAAATTTGTAGTACAGTTTTAATGTATCTTTTTCCTCTTTATTTGACAAACTCATTTTTTAGGAAACCTGTACAGGCAAACCTCATTTGCCGACATTTAATTTTTACAAAACATAACAAGCCTTCCCATGAATCAAATGAATGAGGTTAAAGGCTTTTAAAGTAAAACATGTTATGCAATGTTAAGAATAAGTAACACTACACATTTAAATCCAATATTCTGCCCATAAGAAAAAATAAAGTTGATGATGGTGGCCAAGTGACAAAACGTCGTATATGAAATCTAAAAGCACTATCAACTAGCGCCAAAATTTCGGTTTCTCTGAGATATCTCCAGAAATGCTCGGAATTTTCAAAGTTTCTAAAGGTCAAATTATTAGTCACATAAATGCACAACTTTGCGCCGATTTAACCATCTTCGTATCTCCTATGGTTTTCAAAATTCCAATGGTAAGGGTCGAATTTGAATTTCCCTTTATATCAACTTCGCCTCAGTCATGATTGTATTAAAAAAATAAATAAAAAGAACCGCAAAGATTGTTCAAATCACAGACCCTGCGAGGCAATGAACTGTTCCATAAATACCTTTTAAAATAATTAAATTACAACTACCTACGTATACGCAAGATATACCTTGACGTTAATATTTTTAGCTCTAGTTAGCACAGCTAGTTAAAACCACTTGTACCTACGTCCAAGGAGCCCTGCTTGGCAATTCTAAAAGAAGACCTACCCCATATTTACTTTTTAATTTAGGTAAAAAAAAATGGATTTACGATATTACATTTAAAAAAAAAACATCAAAAGAAGCAACAATCTTAACAAAGAAATCCTTTCACTGTTGGAAAAATATTCCAATCGACTCAAAATATCGTTGCTATTCTTTGTACCATACTCGCTCGGAAATATAAACTTTGTTATTTGATTCGATTTACTATCATATGCAGAGAAAGGGGAGCTCTGTTCAAAGAGAATCTACTTATTATATTATTTTCGATTCAGCGGGCCTTAAAATACATATCAAATAGCCTTCGATATGGAAAAACCAATATTTGGTTTTATTATTAGATTGGGATGTACTTATCGTCCTTTATAGATACGGATAGAAATGTCCTTAGATGTATTAAATATTTTCTTGTTCAGTTTGTAATTCAGTTAGAATTTCATTTGTCTGTTACTTACGTTGTAAAATTTTAAAGGATAACACCTATATCCGGCATGTATTGTGTGTAGTTTCGGGTGGTGAGAATCATCAGTCATAAAAGTGTTTTTTTACATTTTGCTCGTACTAATAGGCGCGTTTATAGAAAAAGCATAAGGTATATTTAAAAAAAAAATGTTAAAATGAGTTATTGTAAAGTAAAATAATGATTTAAATTTTCTTTTAGAACATTTTGACAATTCTAAGAAGATTTTAATTAAAAAAGTTCGCAGAAATTCTAAAACATGATTAAAGAATAAATTTAAGCATTTTAATTATTGTTTGATTTACATTAACCTAATTTCACATTTTTTATCCCATTTTTTCCATACAGGGTGTCCTGATAAGGTCGTCCTCCGGCGTTATCTCGAGAACCCTTCATCGCATAGCTTCCGAAAAAAAAATATTTATGGTAAAACAGGCCTCAAGAAAATGCTAGAACTTATTTTCAAGTTTCTAATTTCACCGCTAGAGAGCGTAAAACTAAGAACAAAATTAAAAACACGGATCATTTAAAAATTGCCATATATGTTTTTACATGCGTTTTTCCTAACCTGTTAAATATAGGGAGGGGCAGGAGCGAATGTACATTTGAAAAAAAAATAAATAACTTTTTTTCGGCTTAACCGATTTTAATAAAGTAGGTTTCGTTTGAAAGAGCCATCAGGGCTTAAGATAAAATATTAATATTATTTATTTATTTTTTTGCTTAATCTCTAGAAACTGATTTGTGTCAAAGTTATAAATTTTGGCAATTTCTTCGAAAATTTTAAATACAATGGTAATATTATTATAAGCCAATTAAAATCAGCATAAAAAAGTAAAGAATCTGGTGAAAACCGCATTTCGATATCTTAATTAATTCCCGACTTGTTGCCGAAAAATTGCATTATTCGTATTATTTCCTATTTTAAGCTGTCAGATAAACAACGAGGCGTTTTTATGGAGAGTACCGGGACGTCAAAAATTATAGAAAACATGACATCAAAAATAACAAGTGCATTGTTTGTCAAACCTGATTATTTCAAATTTAGTTCTTGTTTATCACATTTCATCGTTATAATTATTAGTAGTGTTGTTAATCGTTATTAAGAAATCCCAATATCCCGAAAAACGGCATTTTAATAAAAAAGTGTTTAGACGTTTTGCACCCCGTTTAAGAGAATCTGAAAATGTTCATTCTATTCCAGCACAATGAATATATAATTCGCCAGAGCCCGTAGATAATAATAATTCAGCTATTATTATCCACGAGCCGTGTAATGATGAATGTTGTTTTTAAATTGATAAAAAAAAATAATAATGATATTATTTAATATTCGTAGAAAAACAAATTGTTTTTTTTGTCGTGGCATTCTCGATGAAAACGCCGCGTTATTTATCTAACAACTTAAAATAGGAAAAAATACGAGTAATGCAGTTTTTTTGGCAATAAGTCGAGAATTAATTAAAATATCTAAAGGCGGTTTTCACTAGTTTCTTAACTTCTTTATGCTCTTTTAAATGGGCTTATAATAATAATAATAATACCATTGTATTTACATTTTTCGAAAAAATTGACAAAATTCATAACTTTGGCACAAATAAGTCTCTAGGGATAAAACAAAATTAATTAGTTTTACCAATACTTTATATTAGGCTCGGATAAAAGCTTTTTTTAAACGAGACCTAGTTAATCAAAATCGGTTAAGCCGAAATAAAGTTATTTAATTTTTTTCAAATGTACAATCGCTCCTCTCCCCTCCCTTTATTTGACAGATTGGGGAAAAACGCTTAATAGAAAAAAGTTTTCTTATTTTACATAGTTTGGGACAAACTATGTAAAATAGCATTAATTTGAGGCCAGTTTTACTACAAATATTTTTTTCGGAAAGCTATGCGATGAACGGTTTTTGAGATATCGCCGGAGGACGACCTTATCAGGACAACTTGTAGATGCGCCAATTGGTTATGTGCGGCACATGACATCCAAATGTCATTTCATCGTTCGTGGATCAACAACAATAATGCCATACCGGGGGACGAATTGAGTAACCCTCATTCAAGCAAGCAACAATGGTCATTTATAGCATTTAGTTAGCGGTTTTCTTTCGTATTTTGTGGTTAGCGCACTTCATTCTTATTGTAATATATTCGCGAGCTTTTTCTTGGATGTTTTTTATTGCCCGGTTAATATTTTACTTGGATTTTTCTTTTTTTTCTTCGAGGTAAGGTTTTTATTATCTTATTGTGCCGTGACTGATTTAAAACACCGATACTTATTGTATCGTGCTTTATAACTAAGCAAAAAGTCATTTTGATACAATTTTAAAGCCTTTTTTTATCACAAGGATTTAATGGTGTTTGACACATTTGACACAAAACACGAAAAAAAAGGTTTGTTGTTGATCCATGAACCTCTGGTGACGTCACGCGCACATGCTCCGTTCATTATACAGAACCAGTGGCCTAGCTACGTAACCAAGGTCCCTGGGGCAAATAGGTAACTGGGACCCTATCTATACTTGTTAAAATATAAATACTTTAAAGGTGCAGAGCTACTTAATGATAAGCTCTTTATCGTCAGCTGTAGTGTAATCAATATTTAAATAAAAATAACACAATTTATTGCAACAGGGATACCGTAATTGTCTACACTATGTAGCACACAAAGTAAACTCTAACGTTATCTAGAAATATTTGCACACAGTTTGCGCAAATAAATAAAAGAAAAAATGTACTACTATACAAATATTGATTTTAATTAAAATAAAAACGTGGAATAAAACTGAATCCATGAAATTCAGAGTGCAATGGGTTACAGGAGTTAAAAAAAACGAGAATGTAACTCTGCTTTGAAGTGTTTTGTAGGGAAGTAAAATGGCATATTACTTTGGAATTCATACAAAAACATACTTAAGATATGTACTGTATTCTTCTTAATGTGCCATACTCTATGCAGAGCGTAGGCGCCCTCTCGCACATATCTGTGTCGCGTACCAATTTACACAGATATGCGGGACCACCGGCTTAACGTGCCTTCCGAAGCACATGTGAGAGGGTTTACTGGGCAGAAATACTACACAGTGGTTTGTCATTGCCTTCTATGAGGTGACGAGCTATGAATGTACTGATTAATTACTTAATAATTAATTACTCATATAATAATGCGCTCATTATAACAATGTTTTATTTTGAAACCCAATAAACTTCTAATTATTTTTTAATGTTTCGGCGATTTCATATCAAGTTATTTTTTACTTTTTATTTTGAAGCACCTGTAAAGGTAGCATATTAGTAGGAAACGAACCATTTTGCCTCTCTCTTTTTTAAAAATTTATAGAATGACTTAAAATTTTAACAGTAGGTAGAAAATAGTCCAAGGATCAAAATCTATATCATGCCGAAGGGCGCCTTTACCTTGGGGGTGGTTGCCAAACCATCTCGGAGATGGAGTTTTTTTGTATATTTTTACCACAGTAATCAGTAGAAAAATGATTTGTCATCAGAAATGTTCTATGCATTTTTTTTGTAAAATCCATACTTTTTGAGTTATTCGCGATCGAAAGTCGAAGTTTTTCGGCGATAAAATTAACAATTTTTATCGGTTTTTTGGAAATAACTCGATAAGTATGCATTTTATCAAAAAAAAAACTGAATAATAAAATGGTAGCTTTAAAAAAACGAATAAAATGTTTTTTGTAATTGCTGTGGTACCAATACAAACCAAGAACACACAATATCAGAGATCAAAGGCAAATAACGCAAAATCTACGTATTTTTCGAGGAAAATAAATAATAACTTTTTTGAAGCATTTGCAAAGACATTTCTTTAAAAACAAAGGTATATATTAGAGAAATTGAGTGAGTCATGAATAAAAAAAGGTTAGACCAAAATTTTTTAGGGTAAATATATATTTTTTAAATCATAATAGGTGTTGATTTTAAAGAGCTGAAATATTTCAAATAATGTTTCAAAGAAACAAAATACTACTTTTTCAACCTACTTGAGTCAAATTTTACTCAACTTAAGCTTTAATGTATAGTTTTATAGGTTTTAGCAATAAAGGGTAGTTTTCACCGCTAAAAAATAAAGAGCGCCCATCGGCATAATATAGATTTTGAAGAGGAAGGGTAAGTTAAGCTTAATCCCAAATTTTGTAGCGAGGGGCTAAAATGTCGAAAAATCTTTATGTGATGAGAGTATTTATTTAATCCTTTTTATGGTCTCTTAGGGGACCGAGGGGCCTCCATGAGCTTGGGGGCCCCGGTGCACTGCACCGCCTAGCCTTCCTTTAGCTACGCCACTGTACAAAACGCATCGCAAATTTACTTCAATTTGCTAACTTTTTTTGAAGTCTTCAGAATCTGTTTAAGCTGTTTAAAAAATTTTTTTTTTTTGTGATTATTTTAATTTAACAATTTTACTTATAAGCAGAATGAAATTTCAGCATTGCAGTAGAAGAGACATTTTCTATTCTGACCTCATCCCGTTCTGTCTACGTGACATCGCTCATAATCCACTAAAAGATCCGCTAATTCGGCTATTTTGTCCACTACGTGATTTCTTTCGCTAAAACCCTCTTTATAACTGCAGAGGGTCCGAAAATCGCACAACGAATCCTTCATTAATATTCCGAATTGTCTAAAATTTAAATGTCCAGTTTTACTTTAGGGAATTTTCGTTCGGATATAATTAATTTTTCCGCAGCGTCGCGTACTACGAAATATAAAAGTGAGGTCCCTGTTACGAAGACCCTTTTTCGTCCTTCGGGATGGCCGTGCGGTGTAATGCCATTAACACGCATTTTAATTTATAAGAAATGGGCTTTAATTGAATGTGGCTTACATTTTTCTTTAGTTTTATTGCGTCAGAAGTTCTAATGACTTTTTTTAATGAAGGTACATAATTTTTTATTGCGTAAAATGGCTCGGCAGTGCAATTTTTATTAAAGGTTTGGTGTTTAGAGGTCCGTAAATGTAAAATGTTTGTTTTAATGACGACCAAGTGTTGCTTCTGCTAGCCAGTATACAGAATTATAAATTACCTGCATGGGGTGGAGGGTCAAGCATTAAGAGGGTTGGTTATTTGGATGCGAGTGTCCTGTTTTAATTTTTTTCCCGGGCAGGCCTGATATGTTACCAAACATTTATACAGGATGAAACAAATTTAAATTTAATTGGGAGCTCCTAAATGATGAGGATTTTATTGTTTATTCGGCATTTACATAAATTAATATATAGTGTGATAAAAGCAATAAACTGGTTATTTTGGTTATTATGATGCATACAATTAAAAACTGATTTATAACAGCCAAAAAAATACAGTGTAAATTAATGATGCATGTTTTGAAAAGGCGAAAATTTTTAGAGATGGAAAAAAAGGTAAAAGGGCAAAAGTTTTAGAAAATTTTATTGGTACGTCAATCACGCAGCTGCGTAATTTTTGTAATTTAAGTGTTAAGATAGTTTTAAAAAAATATGCTGTTATTTTTATTTTCCAATTTTTTTTATTTTTGGACATCCGCGAAGGCTGATGCCTAAGCACTAACGTACCGTGGGTGTCTTATGTGTGGTGAGAGGAAGTTTGTTCATACGCAACTTAAATATTTGGAGACTGGGAGAAGAAGGAAACGCGGAACGGAACGGAAAAGAAACCGGGCAGTTCGGGGCCTCTCTAGTTGAACTGTAAAAGGATGAATAGAAGTTGCACTACGCGTTGCGCTGTTGGGAGCAGGCTTGCCAGGTGTACGGTATTCTACCGAACCGTTCGGTATTTTAGCACTATGTTCGGTGTTCGGTATAACAAAAATACCGAAGTATAGGCGGTTCGGTATTTTTTTTCTGGTAAATTTTTCTTCCTAATAAACCATTCAACTGTCAGATTTTACGCAATCGACAATCGATGTTTTCGAGCCATTTAGCGGATTGCGAAGCGTGCATGACGTTTTCCATCCATCTCTTTCTTACGCGCGAACGCATTGAACGCTGCGCGAGTGTAGGAGTAGGATGTTGTCATTCGAAGTTTGTAAGTCATTCGTAATCGCACTTTTGCACAGTTCGTTCAACGGCAGGCTGAATTATGTATACAATGTAATTTCAGTCTGACATGTCGCGAAATGCATGGGGCAGTTAAAGCAAATCATACATTGCTGGAAGCGTGCATTAGTGGAAAAAAATATAATTTTTATACTTTTTATTTTTAGTCAATTATATAAATAAATGATTAAAACTTGTTTTTTGCTCACTGTTCGGTATTTATTCGAAAAAGACCTGGCAACCCTGGTTTGGAGCTGCCAGAGGAGGAATTATAATGGCCAACTTCTCTGAGCAGAAGCCGTGAAGATCGACAGATCCCCCACAGCTCTTCTTTAAATGGAGTCCAGAATGCTAAGTGTTGTAGGAGACGCCATTCCCCAGACATGAGAACAATATTTCAAACTTAAAAATGGCTTTATTGTCTTAAGTAAAAACATTACTCATAAACAAAGCTTACTTAAACTAAAAAAAATACATTATAATAAATAGCGTAGTACGTGATGTCAAAAAAATACATAAGAAGAAGAGGAAAAGGGTCATGTCAAGAATTAAAATAGCACAAAACAGCAATAAAAAAACAACAAAACAACATAGGTTGGTCATAGAAAAAATGTAACAAGCCTCACACAAAACTATCATTTAAAAATTCCGTCAGAGAATAATAGGCCTTAGACAATAGAAGACCTTTCACTTCTCTCCTAAATCGCTTTTCCGAGGATATTTTCCGAATGGGCGCCGGAAGGTGATTAAATATTTTTTTACCATTATACACAAATGAGTTTTTTACCAACGTTGAGGACGGTATGGGAAGAAGTCACCCGCACATTTCGAGTTGGGTAAAAGATTCTGCAGAAATTTCAGCCATAAATTTTTTCCTAACCAAACACACCGTTTCCAATATGAAAATACATGGCAATGTTAAAATTTTCTTAGCCAAAAAAAGAGGTTTACTAGATTCGCGATGTTTAGCTCCACATATAAATCTAACAGCTCTTTTCTGCAAGACAAACACGCTATTAACATTATAAAGAGGGTCTGATTTGGGATACATACAGAGTATACAGATTGGAAGAAGAGAAATACTTTCTGGCTTGAAAAAGGAATACAAGCTTTTTTAAAGCTACTGAGGCTATGGATGTAATGTGTTTGTGCCAGTTGAGGTTATTATCAAAAGTAACGCCGACAAGATTAAACGACTCTGTCCTGCAGAACTTGGCCGCTCATATGTAACGGATGAGCACTGACAGACTTTTTTCGTGACAGCAAACAGGACTGTGTTTTAGAGCCGTTAAATTGAACAAGATTTTTGGTGACCCAATCCAAGATAACTTTGAGGTCTTGTGAGAGAGACATCCGCATTGACCTACGCTTGGTTTCCAAATCAGGCTTATTGACTGGGTTAAGAAATTGAATTTAAAGTACCTAAAAGTGCTTTTTTGCGATTTTTGTGCATTTTTAAGGGTTTTTCAAAGATGTTTAATTAAACAACAATACAGAATAAATTGTTAATTTTTTTTTAGTATAAAACAAGATTTAATAAGTTGCATATTGGGCCATTTAGGATCTTTTATGGAACGTTTTGACTGCCTAATTGCATCAAAAAGTGCATAATTTGCACCCGGTTAACAATTTGTCCCCAATTGCAAAAAATAAAAAATTAAATAGATTTTTAAAAAATGGGTAAATTAATTTTTATTGTTTTATATGCGGTTTATGTAAGAAAAGAGTAAAAAAATGTACTTTTAAATTTGAATTTCGCGCCATTATCAGTCAGCCATTTTGAATTTTCCGATTTTCTCTTTAAATTCGTAATCAGCGATCTTGAAAACTCTCGAGTATACAATTTGGACGATTATTTATGCGTTTACAACTTAAATCTTGTATTATATGTATAGGATGTATAGTTAATTTAAATTTCACTTCCTTCAGTCAGATACAAATAGTTGTTTTATGTAAATCATGTCTCTTTCAAATGGTAGGGTAATATTTTTATATAAAGAAAATATGGAATTTGACACAAATTCCACCACAAAATTGGTATTTTAAAGAAACGAAATTCTTGGTTCAAAAACTTTAAACCTACAAGTTTGCACTTTAATTTTGTAAAATTTCCGAGAAATAACCCCCAGAATTCTCATTTTCGTTGGGGGGTATTCCATAATCCCCAAATCCCCTGGGTGGGGGGGGCGCAAATGTTAAGTCCCGCCAAGGGCGCGGCCATACCTAGCTACGGCCCTGGCCGCACCCTGTATATTCAAGGCAATAAAATATTATGGAGATAAAATTTCTTGAAAACCACCCATTTTTCATTATTTCTAACGGCCTATTTTGTATACAAATAAACTGTCGCCAGTTGTGATTTTTTAGCGTTAGTCACATTCCGAACAACAGCACTACTTTACAAATTTAAGATTCATTTTCCTTTGACACTTGCCCCACGCCTCATTCAGATCTACGAAATAACGCCAAGTGTAAGCATATTAAATTAAAATTGTTTTCAAATAACAAGAGTTTCTCTGACTTAGTTAATCTCGATTTAAATTCAGAAATGTTAAAATGAAACATCCCCTGCGGTTTCTCGGGGTCCAAATCCGAAAATTAAATAGGGAAATAGTCATCCAGCAGAAGCAAAGGAGGATGTGGTAATAACAAAGTGCACTTACTAAACTACCAAAACTTGTGTCGTAGTTCCTTATGATTTACTTGGTTAATCTATTATTTATCAAAGCTTTGCGTGTCGTGATAAACGCAGAATTACGCACACTTGCCTAATTTCTGTGTGAATTATTCATTTCAGGGATCCAGCAATGGTTAAGGGTTTTGCTCGCGAGTTTTGGATCCTCTTATAAGAAGATTTAAGTCGTAAAGGTGATTTGTTTTTGCGGAAATGTGCGATATGGGAAGTGGATTATTTGGGGTAGGTTTTGTTATATTTACGCGTCTTATTTGCGGATTATGGAATTAGAATAAATAATCCGTTCATACGAGCACAAAAAGCTTTCAGTATTGGGTGTAGCGTTGTGATTGTGTACAGATCGTACAGAAAAATTATTAAAGAGCTTCTAGTTAAACTGGAAGTCAAAAAAATTAATTATTAGGTCCTGAAAGAAGGCAACGATCCGCTATAGAAACCCTTCCAATTTTAGTACATCTTTGTAAATAAGGAAGTTATCAGCTGTTACATATCCGTTGGGTCACCTGATATACAGTTTGTCCCAGGATAGGTGGTCCGTAAGGACAAACGGACAAAAAATTTACGACTTTTAAAAGGGTGTTTGGGATATGGTCTGCATGGTCTGAAACTTAAATACACAAAGTTTCACTCAGCTCGGTGTTAAACAGGGCAAATTATAACTAAATTGTTAGAAATCGCTACCAGTAAAGTGATCCTAATTTGAGAGACAGAGGAAATTGTATCAAGAAAAAGTTGTTTAGAATTTAAAGTTAGACTAGAATCTCAATTTATGGTGTTCTAATTTTAAATTAAATATTTTCGAAGAATTGTATCATTTTTCCCTAAGTAATTATTAATTTCTACCTTAAAGACCAACACAGGAGTCGTATGACATTGACATGTTATTTTTTGACATTGTCTCGCGAAATTCAGCAAAGTTTGTTACAAAAACGAGTCATGATCTTAGCATTAGAACAGAAGATTTATGTCGTCCAATGTTATGGAGTAGGAGAAAACGCAATAAATCAAGTAGTACGGCTTTTTAATGTCAAATATCCGCATACACATTTAGCAAAGATAACAGCCAGAAGAATTATTACAAAATTTTTAAGAACTGGAAGTGTACTTAACACAAAGAAAAAAAGAAAAACGTATGATGATAATGATGTCCATACAGTAAGAGCTTTAAACTCAGAGACATTATTTTTTACGAATCCACTTTCACTACAAATGGGGTTGTTTCCACTCAAAATTGTAGGCATTGGGCTTGAGAAAAGCCTGGTTTTCGTATCCGATCCCATCGGCAGTACTTCAAAAATGTAAATGTATGGTGTACTATTTCGTGGCAACATGGCATTATTGGACCATATTTTATCGATGAAAAGCTGAATCAAAATAAATATTTGGAACTGCTAGAATGGTTCCGTAATAATTTCCTTGATCAAAGTACGTCAGTTTACTTTCTGCAAGATGGTTGTCCAGCGCATTTGACGCAGATAGTTATTGAGTGGATGAACGAAACTTTTGGTACCAGATGGATTGGCAGTTCTGGACCTATTCATTGGCCCGCTAGGTCACCAGACCTCTCAATACTAGATTTCTTTTTATGGGGTCATCTTAAGAACCTGGTCTATGCCGAGCAACTTCCCAATAATCAGGATATCGTGAAAGAAAGAATAACGGACGCTGCCCGTACAATAACACTAGCCCATATTCAAAATAGTTACAGGAAATTCAGAAGACTGATTGAAAGATGGGTTGAAAACGGAGGAAGCTACGTTGAATAATTAATAATTTAATGTACTTATTGTATGTATTGTTTGCTTAAAATTTAATTTTAAGTTATTTATTATCATTATACTTTTTCTTTTTTTCTTTATGTTAAGTACACTTCCAGTTCTTAAAAATTTTGTAATAATTCTTCTGGCTGTTGTCTTTGCTAAATGTGTATGCGGATATTTGACATTAAAAAGCCGTACTACTTGATTTATTGAGATTCTAGCCTAACTTTTAATTCTAAACAACTTTTTCTTAATACAATTTCCTCTATCTCTCAAATTAGGGTCACTTTACTGGTAGCGATTTCTAACAATTTAGTTATAATTTTTTCTGTATAACACCGATCTGAGTGAAACTTTGTGTATTTAAGTTTCAGACCATGCAGACCATAATCCCAAAACACCGTTTTGAAATTCGTAAATTTTTTGTCCGTTTGTCCTTACGGACCACCTATCCTGGGACACACTGTACATATATATTTGGTGTGGGTCCCATCTCTCACTTTTTATATAAAAAAAAATTGAAAACACTAGAGAAGCCAGTGCTAAGATTCCCAAAATGTTGTCAATTAAAAAAATACAAGAGCCACAGTTATGTGACAGCTTCTGCTGTAAAAATCTAATGATTACCGAAAACGTAGTGCATTGCGTATGTCAATCAGGGCCGGAGCGAACAAGGGGGGAAGGGGGGGAGGCTCCCCCATAGGTGATAGATGGGGGCGCCAAATTTTCTCTTAAAGGGGCGTCAAATTGAGAGAGAAGTTTTTTTTTAAATCGCAATTACACAAAATAAAATAATGCTATTTAAAAAAAAATCAGCATCCCATAAAAATTGATATTTGCTATTCTGTAACGCGGTGTAACCTGAAAAAGTCTATTATTTGTGTATAGTGTATACAATGCCAATTTTCGCGTTTTGTTTTGTCTAACGCCACCGAAGTCTTATAGCTTTGGCGGCGATTTATTATATTTGCTAAACATACGGGCTTTGATACAGATATTAACAATGGAATCTTTGTACTGAATTAAAGTATTTTAAGCAATTGAGACTTTTGGGAATATATTTATTTATCTTATAAGATTACCGACAAACTTTATTAGCTAACAGTAAATTATATATTATTTTTGTCAATATTTTTTTATTGGTTTTATGTTTCATATTCGCTACGTGCTGCTTAAAGTGCATCAGTGCAAATACTAATACTTGTTCATTTTTGTTGTGTGTTAGTGATGGTTAGTTAAGAATAGGTTTTTTTAAAAATAAAAACATATTTTTTTGTATAGAAAAAAATTAATAAAATGCATAAAATACAAGAATAAAAAAAGGGGCTGCCAGCCGCCGTGAAAAACAAAAAAAAAATGGCCCAAACAGTTTCTCTACAAAAAAGTATGGGTCAGTTCTTGCAGACGACTATAAAGACACTGTAAGTTTCATAGATTTAATCACTTAAAATACAGGTTTGTGACCACATACCTGCACATCTTTATATCTATATTTTTTACGCAATTATGTAAAAATAGGTAAAAATTGCACCAGTAAAATTAGAGTTTTAGGGATATGGTTTATGGTTTAGAAAATTTATTTCTGCCTTCTTTTTGGTGTTCTTAAAAAAGTTTAAAAATTTAGAAAAGCCCTATGCTGTACAACAATCTTGTCCACGCGTGCATTGCAAAAAAGTCAAGCGGGTATAGGGGAAAAAACCCGGCTGAGTTTGCGCATTGATAGTATGTATAAAATTAACAAATGCCAAATTCAAACCTAATACACTTTCACTGTTTTTCTGATTTTTTGTACAACATTTTTGGTTTTTAAGGAAAACTATTACAGAATATTTAAAATTGTTTAATATAATTATTTAATTTTCTTTTTCTACTCCTATATTAGTAAGAACCTAATTACACACCGTCTACTTTATCAGTAAATCTCTAATTACAAACACTATATGTAGAACCAAACTGTGCGTAAGGGCAGTTACGTAATTATATTATATAATATAATAATATATATATATATATATATATATATATATATATTATATATATTAGTATATATATACAATATATATGATAAGAAAATTGTGAATAACTTTTAATAGATTTTAGTAAAATATATATATACAAATAACATCGCCTTGACAACTTGCAAATGTTTGTATTATTATTTGTATTGTTACTTAAAGTTTACATAATCTTCTGCTTTTATTTATAAAAAAACTAAACATAAAGTCGTAGAAAAAGTATAGTACACAACTCGAGTGGTAAGCCCATTACACACTCTTTCGAATTACGGTACTCGCTCACGCTCGTACCGTAATTTTCGAAATCGTGTGTAATGGGCTTCTTACCACTCTCGGTATGTAATATACTATTACCGCGTTTAATTGTGTAATATTAGATTTTATATCATTTGTTTTAATATGGAAAGATTAAATTGCGACACTTCACAGCCTTCTGTTTAAATGGTCGATATTTCTATTAGCTTTCTATTTTTACCAAAAATGAAAACACGACTATTTTTGATAAATGTCAAACATTGTATGATAGTTTAGTGTACTTATAACCAAATATATGATAAAAGAAGGGCAAGATGGTGGAAATGAATTTATTTAATTATTTGTCATATATAATAATCCATATCTCGAAAATTAAACGTCGAAAAAAATTTACTTTAGATTTGTGGTCAGCGCTTCCGTATGGAAAAGCTCATCGAAATCGGTAAGGGTCAAGCAAAGTAAAAAAGTACCATGATTTAGATTGGTTGTTTGTGTTTTACAGTCATACAATATTGTATAAAAGTACAATAAAATAATGTCACGCCATGCAGGTAACATAAATAAGTTTAACGATAAGTATTGTTTTTTAAATATATTTTTTTTAATCTTGTTACAGTCCACGAAAGCTGGGGCTTAAATACTAACGTAGCGTGTGTTCAGTGTGATAAGAGGGAGTTTATTCACACAAGACTAAATATTATTGGATTTGGGAAAAGGAAAACTTTTGCGTGTAGTATTCCAGCCTGGAAACTCTGGGAATAACCGAACGGAGAGAGTGGAAAGTTTGGGACCTCTTAAGTTAGACTGTAAAAAAATGCATAAAAGTGGCACTATGTGTTACTCTGTTGGGAGCTGTCAGAGGAATTATACTTGCGAACTCCTTGGAACAGAAGCCGTGAAAATACCCAAAAAAAGCGACATCTTCTCTACAGCCCGTCGGTGGGTAAGAGAACAAAGCTTTTCTGTAAGCGTGTGACGCAGTATACTAAATTAAAAAATTGGGCTAGGGGCGCCAAAATCAATGTTAGAATTTCTCACATTTTTTCTAAAACTCACCTTAGTCTGTATCTAAATTACGTACAAATCAAAATTTATTTTATCCTATAAAAAAATCTGTGACATAATGTTCTATAGACGAAAGCTGCTTAACTATCTTAATCGTTTCTCTATAAAAGAATCAAATTCAGAGGGGTGGCGCCTTAATAACATGTAAGATTCTCCCCTTCTTTGACCCTTATACACGCATATACTACACACCCTTAAAGATTAAGTTAGAAAGCCATCAAGTTCGCTAATAGTATGGAAATTGGAAATCACGCACGGAGTTCTAAGAGGTATTTTGTAGTTAGTTAATAAGACGCAGCTAATCCCATCAAGAAAAGCCATTGTACCCTTTGTTTTCAGGAACTATACTGCTAATTGAAATGTATTATACAAGGTAATAATAAAAAATAATTCATTCCAGTATGGATCACGTCAAATTGGTCTCTATATTTGCTTAAATTCTAAAGGTGTTATAATTTTTACTGCATTTTGACGGAAAATTTGAATAAAATGCAATGTTATTCAAATTTTTAGGGTGTTTTTACACTTTGAAAGATTTTTTGCTGCGATTTTTCTTTCATGCAAGAAGGATACAGAAGGTCCTGTTTATTAAATATTACCCACAAAATTTTTAAAATATTAACAGCAAAATGTATGTCTTAAGAACTGTTTCTGTAAAATCAAATATATATAAAACTAGTTCACTTTTTATTAGGAATTTTTTCCAGATCTTTATGTTAAAAATGAAAGAACTAACCGGAACTATCAAAAAACTTATGTTGATAGCTTTTTGTAATGAAAGATAAGGGATGCCCAAATATGAAAATGTTTCTTTCTAAAATAAACAGTTTTGAAAGTCAACATGTAAGATGATGGAGTATAGGTAACATAAAAATATGTATATTTAGGCTTATACACCGGACGCGATTTTTAGCGACACTAAACATGATCATGTCTTTGAAGCATTAAAATGAACAAGAAATGTAATATGCAAAGTATTTTGCATAGTTTGCTTCAGGGTTGGCAAGTTTTGGGCAGGGTGGTTAAAACCACTGGTTTTAACCAGGTCAAAATCAGTTTTGACCATTTAGTGGTCAAAAACGGTCAAAACATAAATAATGCGTATACTTTTTAGTATATGATAGTATTTTTTAAGATATAAGAAAATGACTAGACATATCAATTATCTTCAACTGCAATAAAAATCCTCGGAAGTGATCCTTTATGGCCAAGCCAACAGAGGTGAGAATAGTTCAGGTCCGCACTTTACCCTATACGTTTAGATATAACCTGGGGCAACTACGACATCATGAATACTTATATATTATTCCAGTCAGGTAGAAATACGACCCTGTACGGTCGGGTGCGATAATTAGGTCAACTTACCCTAATAGTGCCATAAAATGCTAATTTCGAGGGTTTTTACTGCACTCAGAAGTAGTCGATACTTTTAGTCATTTTCTTATATCTTGAAAAATACTATACATGACACGTAACCTATACCTGTCAAGAGTCAGGTAGGTATAGGACCGTATAAGTTTAAAATAAAAAAAGAAATAATACCTAAAATTAAAGTCCCTGTTATAAAAAACATTACAAAGGTTCTTTATCACTTAAATAAATAAAATTATTTTTGATCCACTGTTGCCGTCTCATACTTCGATAACACGTTATCATAGCGATACATGGTTGCTAGGCTTAAAAAACATATTCAAAGTTTTGACCAGTGGTTTTAACCAGTTTTGGACGGCTAAAACCAATTTTGACCATTGCCCTGGACAAAATCAAAAAAAGGGTTTTTTTGCCAACCCTGGTTTGTTTGACTACATCATCTTCTTCGTTTCTTTATAGCCTAAGCGGCGATCGTCGTATAAGGGGGTAAACGAGAATAAGTACAAAAATAGACCTTATTACATTTTGAGTATTAGACAAGTAATAAACCAACGGCCTGACAATCTGTAACTTGACCAATGTTTTTTTAAATATTCTTTTTCATTTTTTTTTATAAAATTGATGTATAAGACATAAGTACAATGTTTTACTATTCGAAGAAGTTTTGATCAGTAAAATATAAAAATTTAAGTCTGGCACCACTAATCTTGACACAACTGTTTGCCAGACCACCCACAAAATATTTATTGCAATGATATTTTTTTTATAAGAGGTATAAGAAAAAATTAAAGGTCAAAATGTTTGGTTTTTATCCCACTTTTGAATAAAATAGACCATTTTTTTTTTGAATAAATTATTTTTCAAATTTTTTGTAAAATTGATATATAAGACATAAGTACAATGTTTTACTTTTCAAAAGAGTTTTGATCAGTAGAATATAAAAATTCAAGTATGGCACCCCTATTATTGACACAACTGTTTGCCAGACCACCCTCAAAATATTTATTGAAATGATTAATTTTTTATATGATATTATATAAATGATATATAAACTTTTAGTTTTATTTTTCCCTTTTTCATAAAGTTAAAAGCGTTGTGATGTGATAAAATCATTTTTTTAAATCTATATTGTAAATATTTTGTAAAATTTTCCACATAGTTATCCACCGATGTTTTCTGACCAGAGTATAATCTTTGTTTTTTTAACGTTACTAAAAAATTCCAAGATAATGAACATACTCGTATGATTGTAATTTGTAGACAAATTTACTAAAGGTATTTTAAAATTATTAACGGTAAGTTTATGCATCAGCAAAAAGTATGCCTTCTGATAAGAAGAACACGTAATATAGTGCAAATTTTAAAATAATCTTAATTAAGTACCCATAAGATTAGATTTTTTTAATATAAACTGATATCATTGCCCAGCGGTTTAAAAATAGTTACTTATCTATATTTCAAATATTTGTATACGTAATGTACAGTACCAAGTATATACAGGGTGCCACAGATTGGAGTGCATGCATGGGGATCTCGGAAACCGTAAGAGATACGAAGTCGGTTAGATTATGGCAAAGTTGCGCATTTAGGTGCCTAACAACATGCCGATTAGAAAGTTGTAAAATTCCGAGTACTTCCGGAGATATCCGGAAAAAACCGAAACTTGCTGATTTCGTTTTTATTTTTTTCTGACGTTATTTAAAGAGATATGGAAAAACAAAAGACACTTTCTGATGGCCACTTCTTAAGCTCTACAAAACAGCGTTGAGAGATTTTCCGTACGACGTTTCGTTTTCGTTAGACCATCATCAACTTTATTTTTTTAAATACGGACCTGAGTTTTTTTATAAGCCCCTATAAGAAATGATGTGCGTTCCTTGTCTTACTCATTGTCTCTTATGGAAAATATGTTTATTTAACAGAAAAATATTAAGTGTTATACATCATTGTAATTGGGATTATAACTGCTTCAAAAAAATGCAATAAACAATTGAGTGCCGCATTTAAAAAAATAAAGTTGATGATGGTTTAACGAAAACGAAACGTCGTACGGGAAATCTCTTAACGCTGTTTTGTAGAGCTTAAAAAGTGGCCATGAGAAAGTGTCTTTCGTTTTTCCATATCTCTTTAAATAACGTCAGAAAAAAATTAAAAGGTAATCAGCAAATTTCGGTTTTTTCCGGATATCTCCGGAAGTACTCGAAATTTTACAACTTTCTAATCGGCATGTTGTTAGGCACCTAAATGCGCAACTTTGCCATAATTTAACCGACTTCGTATCTCTTACGGTTTCCGAGATCCCCATGCATGCACTCGAATCTGTGGCACCCTGTATATACAGTATGTCCACGGATAAGGTGTTGAAGAGAGAAAACTTTTTTATTTTTGATTTTATCGAAAAAAGCTACTCTCGATAAAAAATTTTGCTACTTCTAAAAATAAGATTGGGATAGAAACATTTAACATATTTTATACGGGGTGTTCAGAAAATTAAAAAAACTTAAAATGATACAAGAGTAAAGTGCATTTATTTGAGAAGATATGGAAATAAGTCACTAGGAAAAGTTGTTCAAAATTAAGAGGCAGTCTCTAATACCAATTTTCGAAAAAATTGGCCTACTTTTATTTATTTGTGATTAAGATTTCATTATAAATTAACTAATTCCAAATTTTTGTACTAGTAGGCGTTGATAGTGACAAGCTTTATTGACACTTCGCTTTTATAATTCATTAGCCATAGTATTGTCAGCTTAAAATGCTTACTTTACAGCAAAAAATTTACTTGGTGCAATGCTATGGGAAAGGTGAAAATGTTATCGTCGAGTTATTCAGGAATTTAATGAAAAATTCCCCAATGTGTCCGTTTCTGAGAATAGTTGCCGTAAAATAATTTTGAAGTTTTTAAGCACTGGCTCATTGTTGCGAATACCTAAAGAAAAAAAGAGATACGATGAAAATGATGCAAGCACTTTGTTGGTATTACCTTCAGTAGAGGAACACCGACATTATCATTAAGAAAAAGAGCTCAAAATCTCCAATTTGTTAAAAAGTCGCATATTCAGGAGATATTAAAACACAACAAGATACATCCATACAAGCCAGTTTTTAATCATGTTTTGGAAATCGGCGATGAGGCAAAACGTTTGGATTTCTGTTTGTGGGTTGGCAGTATGGAAAGAGATTTTCATAAGAAAATAATGTTTTCTGATGAATCAACTTTTTCGACCAATGGTGTTGTGGCTTCGCAACATGCACGATATTGGAGTGACTCTAATCCGCATTTTCGAATACCACGGAGGCGTCAGTACTGTGTCAAAGTAAATGTGTGGTGCGCCATTTCTTATTACGGAATAATAGGGCCATTCTTCTTTGACAACACTTGTAATGCGAATAGTTACATAGCTATGTTAAGAAATTTTCTTGACGGGAATTAGACAATCTTCCATTAGACTACCGTTGTTCATTTTATTTCCAACAAGATGGATGCCCAGCACATTATGCGGCAACGGTTAGACAATGGTTAGACCATGCGTTTCCAGACCACTGGATTGGGAGACAAGGACCAGTCCAGTGGCCTCCTAGGAGTCCAGATTTAACTATAATGGATTTTTTCTTATGGGGCCGATTGAAACAAATTGTTTATCGTACACCTCTAATAAATGCCACTACTAATCAATTAAAGGATGCGATTAGAGATGCCGTTGCTTCAATATCTTTACATGAGGTTAGAAACAGTCTTGATCAATTATTTGTTCGTTTAGAGGCATGTGCCCAACAGGGTGGTAGTGTTTTGAGTAAATAAACTTACAACTTGTGCATTGTTATATTGGAATTAGTTAATTAATATTAAAATAAATAAACTTACAACTTGTGCATTTTAATTTTGATTAGTTAATTGATATTAAAATAAATAAACTTACAACTTGTGTATGGTTAATTTAAATTAGTTAATTGATAATAAATCAAATTTATTCACAAATAAATAAAAGTAGGCCTTTTTTTCGAATATTGGTATTAGAGACAACCTTTTACTTTTAAACAACTTTCTAGTAACTAATTTTCCTTATCTTTGCAAATAAATAAACTTTACTCTTGTATACCATTTAAGTTTTTTCAATTTTCTGAACACCGCGTATAAAATATGTTAAATGTTTCTATCCCAATCTTACTCTAAGAGGTAGCAAAATTTTTACCACAAGTAGCTTTTTTTGGATAAAATTAAAAATTAAGAAGTTTTCCTATTCAATACCTTTTCCGTGGACTCGTATGTCCACGAAAAAGGTGTTGAATAGAAAAAACTCTTTATTTTTAATTTTTTTTTAAAAAACTACTCTTGAATAAAAACTTTGCCACTTCTTAGAGTAAGATTGGGATAAATTTAACAAATTTTATAGGCGGTATTAGAAAATTAAAAAACTTTAAATGGTTCAAGAAAAGTGAATTTATTTGAAATATGGAAAATAAGTTACTAGGAAAAGTTGTTCAAAAGTAAAGGATAGTTCATATACCAATTTTCGACAAAATCGGCCTGCTTTTTATTAATCTGTGATGAACATTATTTTAATATCATTTACTAATTCCAAATTGGGAGACAAGGACCAGTCCAGTGACCTCCTAGGAGTCCAGATTTAACTATAATGGATTTTTTCTTATGGGGCCGATTGAAACAAATTGTTTATCGTACACCTCTAATAAATGCCACGATATTAAAATAAATTTAATCACAAATAAATAAAGTAGGCCGATTTTTTCGAAAATTGGTATTAGAGACTCTTAATTTTGAACAACTTTCCTAAGTGACTTATTTCCATATCTTCTCGAATAAATGCACTTTACTCTTGTATCATTTTAAGTTTTTTAATTTTCTGAACACCCCGTATAAAATATGTTAAATGTTTCTATCCAATCTTATTTTTAGAAGTAGCAAAATTTTTTATGAAGAGTAGCTTTTTTCGATAAAATCAAAAATAAAAAAGTTTTCTCTCTTCAACACCTTATCCGTGGACATACTGTATATATATATATATATAATATATATATATATATATATATATATATATATATATATATATATATATATATATATATATATATAACTCTTTTCTGGTTTCCCGCAAACAACAAACCGATAGGTTTTTTATCCTGCCCATGGAACATTACAAAAATCATTTCCTTTTTAAACCTGGATTGCTAATTGCGCATGCGCTGAAGTTTTATGTCCTCTTGTAAACATTCGGATCGAATCTGATACTAGCATTAGCTTTTTATCATAAGCATTAATTAATGACCTTCAGTATCAAGGTTGGTACTGCAATCTTATTAATTTTTTGAAACGTATTTATTAAAAGCTATTGCAACAATTTCAAAGAGGCTTCAATCCAGGGCTGGCAAAAACCCCGGTTTTTGTATCAAGTTGGTGGGTTTTTGTGTATATGTTGGGTTTTTGGGATATTGTGAGTTTTTGCTATTTTTGATATTTCTTGATGAAAATTTAACCTAAAAATTTGTTTTGGTTTGGCGCTGAAAAATAAAAAAATATCTAAATGTGGATTAGATCCACTATAAATCCACCTTAAGAATGAAAACTTGGAAGATCAAGAAGTTCTTAATGTGCTAGGCACTATGGTAGATGTTCTAGAGATTCCTTATGATGCACAATGTGCAGAAAATGACAAATTTAGTTTAATGTGTATATATCTGCATAAATCCAAAATTGGTCAGACCCTTGGTAAATTATGTAAAAATCTAGATCCTAAGAATGTTTTTTTCTTTTATTTGGGGTTTTGCTTATGGGTTTTTGGATATGTGTTTTTGCCTAAATAAAAATGTAAAAAGTGTTTTGGCAGACGACACCCAGGGAATATTAGTACTTAGGCCCCAAACCAACATCCGATCTTCGTGCATTGCCCCAAGATAAAAAAAAACCACTGTGTTTTTCAAGTAGGTTTTTGGGTCTTGCCAGCCCTGCTTCAATGTGGACAACCTAGAAATACACAACCCCAGTTTATTTAATAAAACTATTTGTATTATTATTACAAATAATAATAATAATAATACTTATAGCCTTTTGTTTTTTATTTGACATAAAGCTGTATCATCATTTAATGGATTCTATACAATAAAAAAAACTCACACGGCATAGTTATTAAATAACTTTATTATTTTTTTATTTTAAAAAGTATACTATTTACAATGTGTTCATTTGATCTTAAACTATTAATAATTAATTAATCAATTGCCTAACTTAATAATCTTAATAAATAGAATCACTATTTAATCACCATAATTTTTTTGAACATTTTTCCACTTCTCGACAAGCTGTGAAACGCCTTTTTTCTTCATAGTCAAACCTTGCGCCAATTTAACCTGCAAAATAGAAGATTTGTTTTAAATTAATGATTTAACGACTTTAATACATATATTTATTGTCTATAAAAGTTGCCTAAACTCCGATTTTGAGGAAATTTGGTAAATTGGCGTTTTTTGGGGCGCTGATCACGAATCGGAAAACATTTTTTTCGGCAACGTTTCCTTTTCGAGATATTCACTATCGAAGTTAAAAATCAAACTAACCTCATTTTCAATATATTTTCCCTTCTTTTTACACCCAATTTATTATTTTTACACTAAATTGGCACATTATATTTTATAACATCATAATTCCCTAGTGTATGTATGGTTGCGGCGTTTGAAAGTGAAGGTTGCAATTAAACGGTAAAAAGGTATAACATAAATATAAAAACAGGTTTTTAAAAGGTGTTTATAAAATATTGTGTGCCAATTTAGTGTAAGAATTAAGAATTCTGTGCAAAAAGAAGAAGAAATGGTGTAAATGAGGTTAGTTGGATTTTAAACTTTGATGATGAATATCTCGAAAACTAAACGTTGCCGAAAAAAAAGTATCACAAAAATCCCATGTATAACAAATTTGGTCAAAACCGGACTAGAGGCAACTTTTCAGACTGTTACCTACTTAAATATAAGATTACAAGTATTACCAAACAGGAAATATTCAAAATGGCGACTAATGAAATTTGTCTCTCACGGGGTAATCCAACTAATTTTAAAACTGCGTATCCATTTTGCGAGGCTGAGGCGAGAGGTAATTTTGCTTTTATTTTGATTAAATTAAACGATGCGCGTGGCATCTCCCCTTGTACAATGGGGCGGCTGCAATAACAACCAACATCTTTGCCGCGCACTCGATTTGGTATCCACTTTTCGAAACAACGATAACGATAGCTGCGCTAAATGCTGAAGACCATTCAGTTAACAGCCCAAATGACATAAGAAAAATATACAAAAACACTATAATTCTTGTATTATGTCACCCTTTTTAATTTTGAAAAAACTCGGAAAAAAAAGTTGTATGAGATTTATGCCTTGGGTATTTTAAATCGTCTGTATTCTATAAAAAAACATTTTTCTTTACATTTAAAGTCAACACTGATAAAATATTTAAATTTTTAACACTTTTACTTTAAAGATTATTTTCGTAATAAACAACTATATACAGGGTGCCACAGATTCGAGTGCATGCATGGGGATCTCGGAAACCCTAAGAGATACGAAGTCGGTTAAATTATGGCAAAGTTGCGCATTTAGGTGCCTAACAACATGCCAATTAGAAAGTTGTAAAATTCCGAGTACTTCCGGAGGTATCCGGAAAAAAACGAAATTTGCTAATTTCGTTTTTAATTTTTCCTAACGTTATTTGAAGAGATATGGAAAAACAAAAGACAGTTTCTCATGGCCACTTCTTAAGCTCTACAAAACAGCGTTGAGAGATTTTCCGTACGACGTTTCGTTTTCGTTAAACCATCATCAACTTTATTTTTTTAAATACGCACCTGGGTTTTTTATTTAATTTTTTTAACACCTTATCATCCCAATTACAAAAATGTATAACACTTAATATTTATTAACAAAAATGGAACGCCCCTATAAGAAATGATGTGCGTTCCTTGTCTTACTCATTGCCTCTTATGGAAAATATGTTTATTTGACAGAAAAATATTAAGTGTTATACATCATTGTAATTGGAATTATAACTGCTTCAAAAAAATGCAATAAACGTATTTAAAAAAATAAAGTTGATGATGGTTTAACGAAAACGAAACGTTGTACGAAAAATCTCACAACGCTGTTTTGTAGAGCTTAATAAGTGGCCATGAGAAAGTGTCTTTTGTTTTTCCATATCTCTTTAAATAACGTCAGAAAAAAATAAAAACGAAATCGGCAAATTTCGGTTTTTTCCAGATATCTCCGGAAGTACTCGGAATTTTACAACTTTCTAATAGGCATGTTGTTAGGCACCTAAATGCGCAACTTTGCCATAATTTAACCGACTTCGTATCTCTTACGGTTTCCGAAATCCCCATGCATGCCCTCGAATCTGTGGCACCCTGTAGATCTTACAAAAAAGCAAGAAATTTGTCTGAGCATCTAAAAAGGTTTTTATGTGCATTTTTAGTAACATCAGAATTGATTGATTTATGTTTTACTTTACCCATATGTATTACAAGCAGTAATAAATATTGACTTTTTGAGTTTTGGCAAAAGTACGAAATCGTTTTTATTGAGATGTATCGAAAAAAATTGAAACGCTTTAAAAAACAAACCAATTAAAAGGATGTCGCATAAAGAAAATGTTAATTGTATGTCGTTTTTGTTTTAATTTAAATCATTTTCTTTAGCGTTCTTTAGGATTCTACAGGATAAAATACACAAGATGGTTTACATTTTTTTTTAAATATAAGGAAAACCACAAATAAGTAAATTTTTAGATAAATGCGATAGGGACTTTTTTCCAACTGTAAAAAATGACTTGCATAAATAGGCTGGCAGGAGACGGTGTTTTGGAGTGGCGAGACTGTTAATAGATAAAGAAGATACAGAAATCCCAAAAACCTAAAATAATAATCAATATACCAACCTTTTTCTTTTTTTTCTTTACTGATTCGCTATTATTTGCTTGAACTAATAAATCTTCTTGAGGTTCTAAAAGTACTTCAGGTATCTGGGAACTAGATGAAGGTGAATTGGAATTTGCATTTTCGGTAGCTTCCGCTATTTCCGAATAGAAAGAGTCCAATGCCGAAGTGAGAGTATCTTGTGGTTTAGTTTCAGGTTCCTAAAATAAACAATATACTCATGAACAATAATATCGAATAATTTTGAAATTTATCATAAAAGCCAATACTAATAGACTGTAAAATATTTATATAATCTCTTTAATCATCAACAAACAAGGTGACTAAATGTGAAGTGGTAAAAAAGGACAATCTCATAGTTGTGTTTGATTACAACATTTATTGTGTAACTAATAAATCTCACGGAATGTAACACATCAATAACAGTCATTTATGGCTGATTTCACCACCAATTTTAAGGAACCCTAAGCACCGGGTAATCCTTAGAATAATCAAACAAGCAATGGCTACATTGGAGATTTTAGAAATACTTAACGCTAAGAATTCCTTAAAATTGTTGGTGGAATCGGCCAATAATTCCTACTGTATTCCTTTTTTTTTGATAATTAGCAACAAATGTTTTAATAATACAAAACTGTAAGATTATCTTTTTTAACACTTTACATTTTAGTCACCTTGTTTGGTGATTTTTAGGTGGTAATATAAATGTTTTTGGTGCAGCCTATTAGCATGGCGTTTTATGGCAAATTTCAAGATTATATATTTTATATTAAAGGAAAATTTTGACACTAGACATAGATGCTCTATTAGACCTTTAATAGTTTGTCAGTGTCGAGATAAATCATTGAATTAAAGCAATCTGTATATCCGAAACTTAAGTATTTTTGGCATATTTAATTTCTTTAGGAAAATTTTTTTAAGATATGTGGTAATCAATCTGTATACTATTAAATAAAAATTGAAATTAGGTAATAATAGTTTACAATTACAGTTTTGGACAAAAATTACAAATTATATTAAAACAGTTGATCTTCTGCCAGAGATTAACGTCGTAATTAATTAATTAATTATTTACTCAACTGACTTCACTGACTACAAATTTTGCAAGTAATGTCATAAATGACAAAATTCAAAACATTTAGTTACCCTTTATATGTACTCCATATTGCTCACATTACTAAATTATTGGGTTTACTAAGGTTTTACTTACTTTTCCGGGATTGTATGACACCACTTCAGGTAAATCAACACCTGGTGGAAGAGGCTGGCCATTTTCTAGAGTTTTTTTGGGGGGAGGAGGAGGTAGCGGCGGAAGAGGTTCAGGTGGTAGTGGTACATCTAAAACAATTTATAAATTTAAATGATGAATGATCAATTTTTAATAATTTTCTTAAATGTCTCCAATTTTCTTTTTTTTTACATCCTAGTTTTTTTTATAATCTCTGCGATGTTTTGGAGCTGAATCTTCTTCCTCTAAGTAAAGATTGCGGGCTTAGAGTTGCTTTAGGAAATGTCATCTTCTAAGCTAAATTTTATTATTTTTGTGGTATGTTTTCATGTTTATATACATATTTTGTTATGGAAAAATCATGAAGTTTGTGACTATTCTATTACTCATAAATACAACCTAAACATATTACATACGATTAAATCGATAGTGCCGAAACAAATTTTGGATTAAATATACTAGGATATTTTTATTACTATAAAATGCTTTTTTTACTTAAACTTGCATCATTACATCATCAACATTACCTACATAAAATCGTATTATTCCATGTCATACCATATCCCAGAAATTATAGTAATTACTGTTAACGGATATTATCGATCAAATAAAACAGTCCCCTGTAGCACGAACAGTCTCCTGTCATGTCATAACACAAGGGATTGTTATTTTTTCACAAATATTTTATCTGCATTAAATTATGTGAAAAATGTTTCTATTTAAAAGATAGAAGTGGTAATGTACTTAATGAGTAATTCTTGTATAAAATTATAAAACTTTTAACATTTAAAATAATAAGACACTATTTGCTTTCTGTTAAAGTGTATAAATGACCTCACGAACGCATAATAAAATTTTAGAGCAATTTATAATTGTAACGGGGTACTGTTTAGTTCTGAGAACAACATGAAACCACCCTTAAATGACTTATAATTTCGAAAAACTTGTGATGCTAGATCTTGATAAGGTCTTTAAATGTGATTCTTGAGATAACCTCAAGCAACTTATAAATGTTTCACAAGTACCGTTTAATAATATCTCTGCTTGCGAAATATAAAAATGTATTAAAATTTTTTTGAATAGAAATAATAAAATGTCCCATTTCTCAAGGATATCCTATTAAAAAAATATGAAGATCGAGCAATCAAAACTTTTATGATAAAAGTAAAATGCCCGTTTTGGGGTTAGTCTATACGAAGTCACTCCAAACAGCATAAAAACTGAAACGCCGGTTAGAGGCAGCATTTTCTTTATAAGGCATGGGCGTGCAGCATTTAACATAAAATAATGAAAATTTATTCTCATTATTTATAGTTACGCGGACTTTTTTTTTAATTAGTAGGTATTATATAATATAAGAAATATAAAAGAAAACACTCACCCGTTTATGATTTTATTTTATTTCCTATAATTGATGAAAAGTCAAAATTCACTATCCGAATCTTCAGAGCTTGAATCAGAATTTGGGTTTATAATAATGGGGTCAATTCATTTTCTTTCACTATGTCATGCTGAACACATTTCATCCATATACCACTGTCATTTACTTCATTAACAACTGCCCTTATATTTTCTAGAACGAAAGCACTGTCAGTTGGGGATTGATTATATTTTCTTAGTTTGTTCTTGACTGCAGCCCAAATCATCTCGATGCGATTAAATACGCAGTAATAAGGGGGAAGACGTTAAACAGTATGACCATGTGCTTCGCATAATTTGTCGATAACATATTCCTTTTTAAAGTTCTCTTTTTTTATAGCTTTCAATAACACCTTTTTTGCAGACTTTTGAGGAATTTCCATGTTTTTACTTTCCATAAATTTAAGAATATCATCCTTCTTTGTGTTGCTATTGGGAACTTTGTTGTCTAAACGTGAATGATAAAACGCATTGTCCTTTACAATGACAGAATTTGGAGACAGATTCGGCAGCAACTGTTCAATAAACCACTTTTCGAATAGACTGGCGGTCATATCTTCATGGTAGTCAGCCGATAAATTCTTTATATTTTAAGCTGACAATAATAAAGCGTTAGGAACAAAACCTTTATTGCTGCCTGCATGTAATATAATTACTCGTTTTCCGCGAGAACAGGGCCCCTTTAGTGTACACTTATTACTATTATCCACCCAACCATATTTAACAAGATCATGTGTATCAAACAAAGTTTCGTCCATATCTCCCTTTTTGATTGGCGATATTCCGATATTTTACGTAAATATTCTTGCCGCCATGCTACGATACGAGACGATTCCATTTTAACCATCCTTTGGTTTAATTTTTTGTACTTGAAGCCGCAATCTAGCAAAATATTACGCAAGGTGTCCAAAGATTTATATTCATAATCTGGATAATCCCGAAACTTATCCTGAATCATTTCTAATGTTGGGACTTCTTCGTAAAATTGATAAACTATTCGGCGTATAACTTCTTTGTCGCCATTATCAACTTTTTTAAGCTTCTGGTTAGCTCTTTTTCGCTTTACGGAATGGTCAATGGTATCTCCTTCTCTAATAACTTTGTAAATTGTAGTACGAGCAAGTTTAGTGAGCTCACAAATCCCTTTTAAAATTTCGTTTTGTGATGCCCCACGATTTTCACTTTTTAAGCAAGTGTAAATATTTAAAATAAGTTTCTGTGCTTGAAAATGTAAGTCCTTATTTAAAAATTCCGACGGCTCCGTCATGAAATCGGCTTCTACATTGTCCGTTTCATTATCAGAAACATCAAAAGGTCTCCACAACGCCATCTTGATAAAATATTTAAATGACAACAGTAAAACAACAAATATTAACAACGATAACAGTAACAACAGAAATAACCACGCTAACAATAACAAAACAATTTAGAAAAATACGACACTCTTAGACACTCGCTAAAATTCAAAAGAACGAAGAATAAACCAATTTCAATTCCTTATATTTTGATCGACAAGTCATCACAAGCACAGGACTGATAAATTTAGCCGACAATGCAAATGCAGGTGATTACAGCGGGCCAGACATTTTTTGATATTCTTTTATTTTTGTGTCCATGAAACATTATTTGACCGACTAGGAGCGGCTGTGCATGCGAGAAAATGTTCATATGGGGTCTAACCATCATAAAGTTGTGTCCAGTTGGGTCATTTTTATTGGGGATTTTTTGGTGAATTGAGCAGTCCCGGTATGTGAGTCTTTTATTTAGCTGTTCGGATTGACTTCGTATTTACTATACCACACTCTATGGTCACGTAAAATAAAGTTTTATTTAAATGTTGTTTCTCTGGACCTGAAAAACAACATATTTTGGTTAAAAATCACATGTTAGATGTGTTTCTTTCTTTAAAAATTTTAATAGGCCGATGTCTTAAAATTCTCCATTTTTATTTCCGAAAATCAATGTGATGCTGATTAAGAATCTTAGGTAAAAATTTGGAAATTTAAAATGGAAGATTTAAAATGGCGGATATTGGCATTTATAAACCTATTTTAATGGGATAAAGGGTTCTTTGACGGGTCTTCAAATTGGAAATTTGAAATGGCTATTATAATGGAATTTGGATTATGTAAATGATTTTTTAAATTAGAAAATAGAAATCGATTCCTTTAAATCGGATCCTAAAAGGAAATGATTCCGATCTTAAATTTATCAGATCCAGATCAGGATCCTATTTTTAAAAGAAATCGATTCTACTTCAATGCTAAAAGGAACTTGATTTAGATCGATTCACACTGATCATTTAATGATAAAAGTAACTTTTGGGACTAACGTTTAATAGCTTACTCATAAAAATTTATACCTGAAAACACCGCTTTCTGATCCAAGCTAATTATTGGCGGTGGTGGCGGAGTCGGATCTCTTATTTTTGGAGGTGAAGGAGGTAATGGGGGTTCCACTGGCAATTGAGGTCCAAAGATTACTGGTGATACTGGCTTGAGATCCAGTGAAGGTCCAGGTACTTCTGGAGGAGGGGGCGTTGTCGATATATCCATCGCTTCATCAAAACGACTTATATCAGGTTGTGGATACTCCCATTGACTCTCGCCTGTGGCTTGGTTTTGGTAGAAATACCGATTGTGTGACCTAAAACATCAGGTAAGGGGATGGTGATAAAAACTAAAAGTTGTTGTAATGTAGTGTCTAAAAATTGGAAAATTACTCCATTAACGTGAAAGGTAGAAGGTAGCAAATATTTTGCTACTTATACTGTAAATACTATACTGGTTACATAATTGAAACCCTGGGACAGGACTCCGGTAAAAATTCAATAGGAAACGATGTACCATAGAATTCCTTGATATGAAGATTATGTTTGTATTTTATAAGTTTTATCAGAAATGATTATTTCTTGTATTTATATTTTAAAATTATGTATGTAGCTACTATACAGTGTGTCCCAAATTGGGCCTACATATATTGGTAACTCTTGAACCATGCTACAGTGTTGGTTAAATTAGGAAAGTTTTAGACAATTTAATTGCATAATTAAACCTGCTTTCAGATTTTATTTATCTTTTATGGTTTTTAAGATAATTAAGAAAAACCAAAATGGTGCATTTTTAACTTTTGCCTGTAGCTCGCAAACTACCAATTTTACGGTTTTAAGATTACTACATTATTGGAACACATTTTTAAGAAGAATTTAATTTAAGTAAAAATATTTTTCTAACTTTATTTGTTTTTGAGATATTTACCCAAACTTTGGATTTTCATATGGACGCCATATTGGATTTTTACATTTTTGAAAAGAGCTCTTCAGAACTTGTTACCTTATGGATCTTTTGTGAGAGCGAAATTCAAAACTTATACAAAAAAAGTGATGCTTTTTGCGAAAATTAATACTTCCTAATTATTACCTTAAACTGATAATAATTAAACACAACTGTAAAACAAAAATGTATCAGTAAACAAAAAAATAAAATCACAGTACATATCTTCCTCCATTTTCCACACATTTCTCGCATTTTTCCCTGTGTTCTAGTTCCAGCCTAGTTTCGGGCGGAGAAAACTCGTACACCTCATTTTTTGCGTGTCCCCATAGGTAAAAATCAGGGGGTGTGATGTCCGGTGATCTAGCTGGCCAAGCAATTGGCCCATTATTAGAGATTATGTTGTCCTTAAAGGTATTTCTAAGGACCTCCATCACCTCCCTGGTACTGTGCGCTGGACATCCGTCTTGCTAGAACCACAAATTATTTATTTCGTTTGGCGGAACTGTATTTCTAATGGCCGGTAAAATCTGTTCTTGCAGGAGTAGCAAATACCTATCTCCATTCAGAGTTTCTTCAAAAATAAATGGTCCAATTAAACGGTTGTCTAAAACAGAAAAATAAATGTTTTATCTAATTGTGAGACGTAAATCAAAGGTGCATTTTAAATTGCCACACCAGACATTAAAGCAAAACCTTGTTTGTAGCCGTCTTTCTTCTAAATTATGTGGATTTTCTGTATCCCAGCGGTGATAATTGTGCCTATTAAAAATCCCACAATTTGTAAACCGGGTTTCGTCTGTCCAGAGAACCTTGGATTGAAAAATTGGGTATCTGTTGACATTTAGTAATAAACCATTGATAAAGGTGATTCGTCTATTGAAATCATTCCCCTGAAGACCTTGGACAATACGTGGTTTGTATGGATGAAAACGGTGTTTTTTTTAAAGACCGATGCACAGATGTCTTAGGAATTGTTGTCTGTTCTTCCACTTTTCTAACCGATGTTGTGGGATCATCTCTAACATTTTCCATTATAATCGCCTCTCTTGCTTCATTATTTTTTGTATAAGTTTTGGGATTCGGTTTCACAAAAGATCTATAGGCTAACAAGTTCGTAACTAAGAATCTAAAATGTCTTTGGTTAGGTTGTTGCCGCTCCGGAAATTGTTCTTCGTATGCAAGTGCTGCAGCTTCTGTATTTCTGTTAGATTTTAAATAAATTTCTAGCATATCCACCTTTTCTTCATTGGAATAATTACGAGCCATTATTTTAAATACTTAAAATAATCAAAACTTGAATTTTTGTTGAAAGCGTTTCTAAACGAGAAATAAGATGCACGCTAATTTTGACATTTACATTATTTAAATTATAAGATGCGTATCATTTGTTTTTTATGAAACGGGGCGGCCATTACGCAGTCTAGTCTAAGCCCACTATCAAATAAACAAAAATTATCGTTTTTAGAGCTTAAGCAATCTGAAAACCTAGACTTGTGATACATCAATGAAAAGCTCTTGAAGAGATCTTTTCAAAAATGTAAAAATCCAATATTGCGTCCGTATGAAAATCAAAAGTTTGGGTAAATATCTCAAAAACAAATAAAGTTAGAAAAATATTTTTACTTAAATTAAATTCTTCTTAAAAAAGTGTTCCAATAATGTAGTAATCTTATAAGCGTAAAATTGGTAGTTTGCGAGCTACAGGCAAAAGTTAAAAATGCACCATTTTGGTTTTTTTTAATTATCTCAAAAACCATAAAAGATAAATAAAATCTGAAAGCAGATTTAGTTTTGCAATTAAATTGTCTAAAACTTTCCTAATTTAACCAACACTATAGCTCTAATGGTTCCCGAATTACCAATACATGTAGGCCCAATTTGAACACACTGTATTTTAGTTCTGCCACGAGGTGACAAATCACAAGTACCAGATACAAAGGCGACCGTCGACGACACAATCAATTCTATTTTTTATCTTAGCGCATTCCACAAAGGCTCAGAGTCCAAGTACAGGGTGACTCGGAGTAAATTTCCCTTTTTACCATGTTATAAATACAAATAAAAAATTTGGGGATACTTTTATTAATACATTTTGAAAGTAAAGGGATGCGGTTGTTACTTTTAAAACACAATGATGTTCTTAAATGTTGAAAGACCTCCTGACACATTTTAATAGAAATGTTGCTAATGGCTTCTCGAATGTTGTCTTTTAACTGCTCCGTAGTGGCTGATCGGTTTAGACGATACTCTTTAAATATCCCCATAAAAAATTCTAGGGGCGTAAGATCTGGTGATCTTGGCGAAAAGAGATATACTCTACTTTTTTGAGGATGCCCGTGGTCGCTCTGTAACTGTGGCAAGCCAACAGTACACTCCAATGCTCCGCCAATTTTTTACTGCAGATCCTCTAGAAGTTTACTGATTATAACCCGGGGGAAGACATTTGGACAACATTGTATTTAAAAAGTGAAATCTGCATTCCTGTACTTTGAAAATATATTAATAAAAGTATCCCCAAACTTTTAATTCTGTTTTTATAACATGTTAAAAAGGGAAATTTACTCTGAGTCACCCTGTACTAAGGTACCGTGGATGTCTTAAATAAAGTAAGAGCAAATTTATTAACACGGTTTTTAAAGACTTGACGGTTTGAAAAAGGAAAGATCTTCGAAGTCTGGAATGAAGAAAAAAACAAAGTGGAAAGTCGGGGCTTCTCCAAAAGGAATCTTAAAGGATATATGAGAGTAAGTAGCACCAAATGTTGGTCTATTGGGAGCTGATGCGAGAGAAATGAAATGAACTTATTCTTTAAAAAAGCCCTAAAAATACCTATACAATGAAGACTACTCAAATTGGGGGAAAAGGAGGAGGATTTTTCTTGCAAGTAAAGAAGATATTATTAAAGTAAACAGCTTCTCTGTTGAAATCAGAAAGAAAGGTTATAGAAATCGCCATACATACACACAGAGTAAGTCTAAGTTTTTTCCAAGCTGCTGTGGCTACGGATGTAATGTGTCGGTGCGAAAAATAAACCCTACAAAGTTAAATGCTATTTTGTGCTGCAAAACTAGGCCGCTCATGAAAAGTAAATGAGACTAGTATTGGCAGATATTTTTCGCGACAGCGAACACAATTTTATTGTTTAGGGAGCAATAAGTTGGAGAATATTTTTGTATCACAATTAAATAATAACTGAAGTCCTTTGAAATAGATATTTGCATTTCCCTTTAGATTATTGTCCAAACCGAGCACAGATATTGGCTTAAAAACTAATTAACAGAGTGATGGATAGAGAGAGTGGAGTCTATTCGTCAGCAAAACTATGAATAGGATTGATAGTAGAAGAGAAGTTCGTTCGATAGAACAAAAAACAGTTACTGCTATTTACTTGCTTGAGATGCTAGCTATCTCTGTCCTCTTCATCAATATCAAATAAATTGCAGCCCAAATATCATCAGTCGTTCACATCTGGTACCTGTAATTTGTAATGAAATTTCCATTTAGTCATAAGTCAGTAACAAGAGAAACTGTCTGTCATTTAAAAAACAAATCAAATTTTTATTCACAATATAATTTTCGTTGCTGTGGCTAAAGTTTTAAATGAATTTACCCATTGTTTTCCCCATCAGTCAAACCGTATTGTTTTTGCAAGTCCTTGTCCAAAAGTGGTCTATTAACCAAGCAATGTACAGTATGTGTAACAACACTTCATCTCCATCTTAATCATCCTAAGAAGTCACATTTTCTTTAAAAAAATATACGTAGAAATAAAATTTTAGCCTGTAATAAATTTAATGGCTGACTTTATAAGATTACATAAATTTAATAAAAGCAGTAAAAATAACAAAATTTCTTGAGTTTGTGTTCATATAATGAATCAGCTTTCACGAAGTCTGTATCCGAGGAAGTTTGTGTCTGGTTTTATAAAGTAAACTAGGGAGACTGTTTATTATAGGTGCATTTTTAAAATTTTGTTGGTCATTTGTTGTTAAGGAGTTGTTGGTTAATTACTTTCTTATAATTTATCTGTTTTCGATTGAGAAAAATACATAGTAAGGAGCCATTCATTATAAGGGTCCTGAGAGGAAGGGGGGTTAAGAAAATCTATACATGCCCTTATCTGGGAAGGAGGGGGATAAAACCCATTCTTACATAATATTTTACAAGTCGAAATTTATTATTAAAAATCTACTTCCTTTTCGGATGCTGAATGGTTTTCTTCCTTCTATCATGTGCTCTTCGATTTACATCTTATTTTACAATTATTATTGTTTATTAAAATTTAAAAATCTTAAATGTTCTTATTTTCATCCATTTTTAATGTTATATAAATAAAAATTATCTTATAGTACATTCTTTCCGCGTAGTAATTTTATTTTAACCATTAAAAAATAAAAATGATTATTTTATTTTTAAGCAACAAAACTGTCAAATGACTACATAGTTGTCTAATAATAATATAAAGATAATCTATATCTGAGAGCAATGAAGAGTATTTTCCTAATGTGTGGAAAGAATCGAACTTTTTCCAATCTTTTTAAACGGGAGTCGAAGTTTAATCGAGAACTGAGGCATATCCCTGCTGTCCCAAAAATACCAAAGATATTTGAATCCATTTTGACAGACATACTTTTTAATACATTTAGACATCATATTGAAATTTAACAGCACGGTTTCTTAGGGGATCCACCTCACCGATGTGGGGTTTAGAAAAACTTTTTAATCAATAGCGTTGAGGCCGGCTTTCAGGTGGATCCCAAAACGACTTATCAAAAGGGATTTGACAGTGTTTGCCACGAACACTGTTGCTAAAGCTTAAACGGCGGAGTGGATGGTCCCTTTGCAATGGTTCATTCTTACCTGTCATCACGGGAAAGGGAGTCTGTTGGGGTCCATGGTGCACATCGTCGACATATCTGTGACTTCCGGTGTTCCCAGGGTTCCCATTTGGGTCCCATTTTATTTATTTTGTTTATAAATGATGTAATAAGTGTTTTTAAATTTTGTCAGTGTTTATTGTATGCCGATGATTTAAATTTATGCTGTTATTCGTTCTTCATCAAATTAACTAACTGGTTCAACTAAGTTAGATTTTTGTCCGTGGTGTAAAAGAATTTTTTTAAATTTAAAATGTGAAAAAAATGAAAACAATGGGTTTTATAAAAACCGTTTACCTGTCATATTTCAATATCAAAAGATTTGCTCCGGAAACTTGCCATTCTTATTATTTGGTTTTATCTTTTACTAGGGGAAATTAAATTTAATTTACCCATGGAAGATAATATTGTGGAAGTTTTGAAATTTAGGATTTAAAGAGAGAAATTGTAGTCATATAAACAACACAAAAGTAATAAAATTACTCTATAATAGTTTTTGTCAGGAGCTTCTTGAATATAATGGGGCACCATTTTACAATTGTTATGTAAATAGGTTGGAACGCGTCCAAAATAAATTTGTGAAATTTTCTAAAGTACAGATTTCCTGTCAAAAAATTTAAGCCACCAAACAAGATTGTTGTTAGCAGGGGTGTCAAATCTGGGTGCAGGCGAAAAAGAGCCTTATTGCTTTTTTTTCCAAAAATTTAAATTTGGGGAAAATTAACTTCCCCCCTAAAGGGAAAAAAAACTTTAGAGTATGACCTAAATTATCATGCGAAAGAATAAAAATCTTTGATTTACGTCAAACTAAGTTTTAGTGTAACTGATCCTTTTCTAACGTTTTATTATAAAAAAAACGAGATTAAATCTTACGTAAGAAGAGAAAAGGCGGGAGGGGGTTCGAGAAATCTTATGTACTCTTACATGGGGGTAGGGAGGTCAAAAATCGTCAATCAAAAATGAACAGATTATAGAATTACATACTATTTTAAGAAGTTAAATGGTTGAGCTTTCCTTTCGATATGTAACAGTTTCATATTATTTGTACCCAAAAAATATTATTTAGAATATAATGTCAATGTTCTTTCATTCTTTTTCAACGTTTCACCTTTTTATGCAATGGTGAGTTTTTTAAAGTCTTAAAATGCGATATGTCAAAAACGGTTTCTATTATTTTCATTAAATTTTGGTAAAGTAGTAAGTACAGAGGGGAGATATTTTACGGTTTTTTTTTAAATTTTTATTCCCTTCACCCCGTTTTGAGGGGTGGGGGTAACTTTGGAATTTCTAATAGAATGATGTATGAGCGTTATTATAAATTAGGAACGCTTTCTTATTCTTTCTTGAAATGAATTTCGTACCCGCTCGAAGATTGTAGGTGTCACCAATGGGAAGGCAGAATGATTTTAATCTTTCATGTTATTTGGAGTTGTAGGTGCAGTAGTACTTTGTCCTTTATAAACTCTACAAAAAAAAAGTCAATTGGAGTCAGATATGGCGAAAAAGCAGGCTACTTAACCCGACCACCTTAATCAATCCATCTATTTTCAAATATTTGATCTAAATAATTACGGGCCTGTATCGCATAACGGGGTGGAGCTCCGTTCTACTAAAACCATATGTCAGGATTTAGGTACTGGTACACTTATGGATGGGTCGCTGTGACCAGGTCAACTGGCCTGCTCTTTCGCCAGATTTAACTCCAATTGACTTTTTTTGTGGGGCTTTACAAAGGACAAAATAATAGCTACTACACCCAAAACTACAAATGACATAAGAGAATAAATTCGTTCTGCATTCCTATTAGTGACACCTACAATATTAGAGCGGGTATGCAATTTACTTTAAGAAAAAATAAGAAAGTGGAAGTTCAAGGAGAGCATTTTGAACAACTTTTTAGACACAGTAGACGATTAATAATTGAAAATTAATTTGTAAGTATTTTTTTAAATGTAACATAATTAGTCATTATTCCATAACCAGCGGAGCAATTTAAATATTACGAAGGATTGTATTTTAAAATAAAAAAAAACATATCATTCCATTTGAAATTCCAAAGTAACCCACCAGAAGGGGTCAAGGAAAAATGTCACAAATAAAGTAATATATTCTTCTCCCTGTACATACTTTCTCACCAATATTGCATTAAAACATTTAAATCTGTTTTCGACATATCGAAGTGCAAAACCTTTTAAAACTTATAAAACTAGGATTTATCTAGTTTCTAAACTTTCACTCTGTTGTTAACTGAACTATTTTCTAAATTTCGCTTAATTGGGTACAGTCAATATTTTCTCTACAATATGTTTTTTATCCGAAAAATATCATTTAACATCAAAGATTACCCATTAAACATAGATTTAAAATTTAAAATATATGGAAAAAATTAAGCAAACTTAGATCTTGAAGTTGTCTGTTACAGTTTGCTTTCTATACTCTACCTGTTTGTTTGATGTCTGTTTTATCTTTTAATAATATAATAAAATATTTTTTACTATTTTAAAATATTTTTAGCTGTATTCCAATAGTTCGTTTACAATCAGCACTCCAGGCCTCTTCTTGTATCTCAACTTAGCCTAAACACAGAAAACATGGTTAATATAAATCAATATAAATATTTTGTTATAGATGTAAAAATACTATAAAAGCATAACAAAAAGTTTACAAACCTTGAAGCACAACACTTATATAGTTTTGTCTGCTTATTAAACTTTATCTTCTATAAAATTTTGTTACGATTTCAGATGCATAGCATTTATATAAAAATAGGAAAAAAATGCTGTAAATGTAAATTGACAACGAATTCTTTTTAGGATTATAGCCTTATTAAAATTATTGATGTTAAGTAAATTTACTTAATTCTATTTTTAGTTCTGCAAACTCTGTCTCGGTATATTTGTTAAGGCTAAAGCCATCATCAGGCAGAAATGATAAAATTTAACTACGATAACTACTCTAGACCTGCTCTTGAACACTCTAAGAGAAGTAGCGTTGTCGCTATGTAATCTGGTATGAGTAGTGATACTGTCTAAAAGGATATAAACTAACCATACAAAATATTGCTTAATTAGGCAGTAAACAATTAAATACAGACTGTAAGACTGAAAAAATCAGCTAACCCTGAACCTCCTATTCTATTTTTTACTGCAAAAGATAAAATGTGGCCGTAGTATTCTATGAAATAGAATAGTACGGCTATACTATTCTTTTTATGAAGAACTAGAACATCTAATTTGAAGACCAACAACTCTGAAAATGCTCAACATTATTTTTTTAGTTTTTTTTTTATTTTTATGTAAACAGCTTTTTTTTTGTTTCCCTTAGGCTGGGCCATTTGATGAAATGTAAATTTTTGCTTATGCTCTGCCCTCGAACCAGCCATTATTCGAGATGAGCAGTGATATTCTAATAATATTTACAATGAAGTATGTACAGGAATACATGATGCAAACCTGGATTTGATACATATGTTCAATTTGGCAAATAAACCACTGTTTTTTTAAACTTAAATATTGTTTGGCCAAAGAATTGTTCTGTTGAATTGCCAAGCAATTATAAAAGTTTTAGCATTCCAATAAAGGTCAGTTTGAAACGGATGGTTGTGCCTTCTAAAAAAAGCGATCCATAAAAAAAGCTATACTTGCATGACTGCAACACTGACATACAAAGGAATACAACTTAACAAAAAGACAGATTATCTAGTTAGGCGAGTACCAAATACCAAAAATACCTTAAATTATTCTCGTTATTTTTAAAATGGTTTTTGCAACGAGGTACAGCCAGCTGACATATATATTTATCCATAGTTGCCAGGTAAATTTTTAGTTGGGAGGAAATCATTGAAAGCATAATTTTTTTTCATGTTCGAGCACCAGCTGATGGCATCATGTTATAATCATGTTATAGTCAGCTTTTTTTCGAGATATTGGGTTAGCTACAATTTAACAAGTTTTTAGTTGGGAGGAAATTACTGAATATACCGGATGGTGCCTCGTCAGGTGGGGTATAAGAAATCCCATGTAATTTTTAATGGGATCAATTATTGGCTTTCCTAATTATTTTGGAGAACAATTCTACTGAAGTTTATTAAAGAGCATGCAAATCTATGTCCATGGTGAAAACTTTAGTTTTTTCGGTTACACCGTTTGCGAGTTAGGTTCTAAGATATTTTTAAAAATCGTTACTTTATTATCGCCTCATATTTAAAAACAACAATAAAAATACCAGTTTTTTCAGGTGATCTGCGGAGCAATAAAGATATGAGACACTGTTACATTATATTTGCATTAAATTAATTAAAGTAAATGACTTATATTTTAGATCTATAAAACAGTTTAAATCTAATTTGCATTAAATTAATTAAGCAAAACTCTACTTTTATTACTCTCATCCCTACAATATCTAGACTGTGGAACGCGATGCCTGCAGAGATCTTTTGTTCCTCTCAAAACACCCATGGTACATTGGCACTTAGGCTTTAAGCATTAGTGAACTGTCTCAAGATTTAAAAAAATAAAAACACTTTAAACTGGGCTTAAACATTTTCAAAAAAAACTTCCAGTGGTTTAACAAGGAAAAGTCGAAAAGTACAAAAAATTTTATTGTAAAATTTTAAAAACTTAAAAAGCGAGGACCAAACATGACGGAATTTAAATTTTATATTGAAATTAATTAAACAAAGAAAAATAACTAATTTTTAAATATATACCTAGGCTTGAAAAATGTTGCACATCTTTATTATGGCCCGTTTTACAAGATGTCTAATTTCAGGTAAAAATACAAAATTTTTGAGTTATGTAAAGTAATCAAATTTTAGCATGAGAGAGCATAGGCATACAAAATTTGAAACATAAACTTTGAATGGTCGTTCCAAAGGGATGGCATTTACCGTAGTTTAAAGGATATAAAGAAAACTAACACTTACACCTAATGACGTTATATAATAAAATCAAGCCACGTTTATTTATACATCTCCTTTATAGGTACCAAACGCCACATTGCTAAAATCGTGCCAACTATTATTTGCTAGCACAGTACTTTATGTTTACGTTATGTTTACTTTGACCTTTTTACCGATTTTTTACTAAAAACATTTCTATTAGTCAAGTAAAACAGTTCAAATTCAAGTATAAATTACTAGTTCTAACGATTCTTTTTTTTTAGGTTCCGATGCCCCGACCTATTATAATCAACTAAAGGGCTAAATTTTTAATCAAAAAGTAATAGAAATACCTTGTATTAAAAGGATTCTCATTCTAAAAAGTATTTTTTTTTGAGATGAACGCCAAAATGATGAGCCAAATATACTAAAACATGAAAACAAATGAAAACGGGATTTAACAAAATTGTTCAAAACTTATGTTCCTGAATTGGCGCTTGAATACCTTTCACATTAGAAGTTTATATTTATTTAAAATATTTTTTTAATAACTATAATATGATTGGTAGGTATTTAAAAAACTAACTATTAAAATAAATTAATCTTTATTTTACTTTTAATTTAAAAATATCACAGATTTAAAAACGTAAACTATTTCCATAATTGATTTTGCTTATTAAAAGAAAAATTATTTGTGTTACATGTAATATAGGTCCGATATACCGTGAGTCTCAAAAGTCCAGAATATTTCCAAGCCGTATACTAAGGCTGGATTTAGTGCTCGGACGACGATCAGCGCTGACAACGGTCGAATGTAGCTATATCAATAAAAACAGTGCAGAGCTAATAGACTGCTACTCGCCCTGTACTGTAGATACTTGTCATAATTATCATTGATATAGCTACATTTAACCGATGTCAGCGCTGACCGTCTGTCGGGCACTAAATCCACTCTAACTATTTTAATAGGACATATTCTCATAAACAAGACCTAAGAAACACTTTTTAAGGAGGCTAGAGGTCCCTCAACGGTAAATCCCTATAGTTTTTGTCTTTTATTTTTAAAACTCTCGAGGAAAAATTCATGTAACATTTTAAGTATCATAAGATTGCAATTTCTTAAATTTCTCTTTCTAAAATTTTAAAGTTGTCACTCAGGGACGTTACACATAAGGTGGGGCAAAGACAACTGCCCCATTTCCTTCTGTATTTGTGAGTATAATTTATTTTTATTTCCAATCTAATAACTTGGTGTAACAAACGTAATAAACTCCCAAATAAAAAATTGGTGGCAATATTTGTTTTAGCCCCACCCAATCTGTGATACCTCTGAATAAATTTTGAGATTTTGTAAAGAAAATATATAATTTTAATATTGCAATATTATAATACTTACTGAGAAAGTTATAGGGATTTTTCTTAACCTTTTTTTAAAATATCGGCAAAAACCATTTTTAGAATGCCCCTTTTAGAAAGGAACTGAGACTGGCGTCCATCTGCAAAGACGAACTTCGCAGGGCCGAAATGCAATATTAAGGGCCCTAAAATTTTGCTCCCCTTTAATTCGTATGGGAGATCCTTCCTAAAGTCCTTCAGAAGATTCGCCTAGAGTTATAGATTTTTTGGACATTGCTGGAATTAAGAAATTCTCCGAAATCTCATTTTTTTTTTTTTTTAATAAATAACGTTTAATTTTAATACTCTACAGCTTTGCTTCCTTTTAATTTATATGGGAGATCTTTCCTAAGGTCCTTCAGAAGATTTGTCTAAAATTATAGAATTTTGAGACATTGCTAGAACTCACAATCCAGTGGAAACCTTGAAGTTTTGATATTTTTCATCAAATTCTACAAGTTTTAGTACTTTAATAATTTTGCGCCCCTTCAATTCAAAGGGGAGATCCTTCCAAAGGTCCTACAAAAGATTTGCCGAAAGTTATAGTATTTTTGGACATTGCTGGAATTAACAAATTCGCCGAAATAGAAATTTTTTTAATCTTTCTATTAAATAACATTACATTTTAATACTTTAAAATTTTACTCCCCCATAATTCTAATGGGAGATCCTTTCTAAGGTTCTACAGAACATTTGCCTAGAGTTACAGAATTTTTGGACATTGCTGGAATCAAGAAATTCCCTAAGATTTAATATGTACAACTGTAGCGCCGGCCGCCAGTTTCAGTTCCATCTTTTTAGAAGGTTCTAGCCCACCTATGCACCATTTCTTAGGTTATGTTTGTTTGAACTTTTCCCCATATTTTCTTGTGTAAAATATTCACTAAAAATAGCGAGCGTTTATTTCGGAACACCCTGTACATAATAAATTTAATTTATATAATAGCAGCAGAGCAATCAGAAAATATTTCGGTTTTAGTCATAATATTTTACATGCAAAAAAGTATATACCTACATATAAAAAGCCTAATACTGATATGTTTTGAAGACAAAATTTTTTCTAAAAATCCAAACTGAAAAATAGAAGAAGCATCACCAGATAGATAACACATTTATTTATTTAATAGATCATATCGTCACTCCTAAAATTACTTAACGAAATTAGATGTTAACACTGAACTATTATAAGTTTGGGAGTGTACAGCAAGAGGCAACTTTTTTAAATTTTAAAAGTTTTTTTCGCAAAAATATCTTTTTTAATAAAATATTTATGTATAAAGAATATTTTTTTTAAAGTAAAATTTACTTTTATGACAACCAGAAATCCAAAAAATGTAATAAAACCTATTACATCTAAAAAAAACTGATTATGTTGTTTCCTTTTTAAATTAAAATGCTTGTTTCATGAACATATATGTATAAACTTTTAAAAGAATAAATGAAAATAAATATGAATTTATCCAACATACTATATAGGTCTTACTTCATTGTACATCTTATTTTTGCCATAGTTTGGTTCTTGAATTTATTAAAGAACATTAAGAACTCTATCCAAGTGATTTAATTAAACTTTTTGCCTCTCAATAAGTAAAACTGGATGTTGACATTGATTTAAACAAATAAATAAATGAAACAGTCTTCAGATTTCCGAATTTTTAAATGAATCCAGGCCATTATTTTTCTATTAACAAAAATCAATTATGGAAACTAAATAACTGGATTACTATCTTAAAAATTCTTAATTGTAATATTCTCACCTCCACATCCGCACTGGTTCCCCTTAATCCACAGCCCACGATTTAGTCTATCCATGGTAAAACTGCACTAGACTTATTATGATATGAAGACACCAATTAATAAGATATGTGGAACATTTTGGGAAAATTTGCAAATTGGTTGGAAGAAAGGAACAAGGAAAATGGATACAATTTTTTCTGAAGGAAAATCATTGACTTAATATTAAAGTGTTCGTACCTATCCCACTGAAGAAGCCACCCCTCGGGCGCTGCTTCTTTTTCTAACTTAATTAACTCTGAACTAGTCTCTTGCAACCAATTATGTAGATACGACAGTTTAAGTCCACCTTCTTTCATTGCAAGGAATAGTGTCTAAAAACAGAAAAATTTATAAACACTTAAACCGTTTATTTATTTATTAACAGTGAACTATATACACACTGAACAAACCCTATTCTAAAAAACTGATCTTTATAACACACAGTGTCTTCAATTCAAAGAAGTGCCATGTTAGTTGCGCGACTTATTTTACTGTCAAATTTAAGGGGAAAGATACCTTTGATTTTTTTTAAATGTTTTTTTTTACATTTTGAATATACTAATATGTTAAAAATATACTGTAAAAATGAAAAAGTGAAAGATTAAATATTTATGGAGATATTGTCAAAAACGTCAGCGTCCGTATACCGTCACTAATCAGGTAGTCGGAGCGTAACGAACCTTTAAACGAGAGTATCTCGAAACTGTCTTCTCAAAAACTGCTCGTGCTGTAACTTAAAAGTTTATTGACCGATTAGGCTGAAATTTTTAGGTGTTTCTCATTAAAGTACTATCGGAAGGATGTACAGTTGTGTGCATAAAAAAGTCGTACAAGGTTTGTATGGTGTAAACCTGCCTATGATGTTCCAGATTTCATTAAAAAGTAGTACACGTATACATTCAGACTTTTGTAATTTTTCCGAGAAGTGTAGTGGAGACTTGTATAACAATATAATTAGTTTTCAGACTGCTACAGGGCTTAGGACTATTTCCTATATAATTAGTTTAGAATGTTTTTTTTTTAAATGAGAACGATGATCTTTTAAATAAGGTATTTTCGCTTATGCCGCTGTTTTTTTTGTATACCCTTTCCCCTGAGAAGTATTTTATCCTAATATTTCAAAGTAAAATAGTTTCTGACCCTATTATTACAAAAAAACACATGCTACGTTTTTTCCTAAAATGTCCAAATAATTATTTATTTTTAAAATAAAATGAAATATTTACAATACTTAATAATTATAATAATTAAGTCAATGAAAACATAAAGCTATATCAGTATTTCGTCATAGCACCATTATTTTCTATTAATTTATTTAGTCTAGTTTGTATCGAAGTATAAAGATTTCTTATGAGATCGGGATCATTGGCTAGTTCCTCTCAGGTTTCTTCAATAAAGTTTACTAGCTCATCCCTTGTGTTTGGTTTGAAGTTAACTCTGTAGATCTTTTTAGTCATAAGACCCCAAACATTTTTCAAAATATTAATGTCGGGACTTTTTGCGGGCCACATTAGTATCTCTATATTTTGCCGTTCAAACCATTCTGTTATGATTGCTGCATTGTGGACCGGCAATTATCTTGTTGGTATATAAATTTTTGATCGGGGAAAAGTTCTGAAACACTAGGTAACATGATATTTTCCAAAATATTCCTGTACGTAATAGCGTTAAATCTTTCATTAATAGTCCAGCTAACGCCCAATCCACGAGAGCTTAACCAAGCCCAAACATTTACCGAAAATCTACCGGATTTTTCTGAATTATGAATAAATTCTTCATTAAAATCAACATTCTTTGTTTGACAGAGCATTGGCTTAGGGAAAATGAAGCTGAAATTTTTAATATTGACAGGTATAGGTTGGAAGCCTGTTTTGCAAGGAAACATCAGAAGGGTGGAGGTTCTGCGATTTTTTGTGATGAATCTGTAAGTCCCATTACTCATAAATTATATTTAAATCTCAGTATTGAGGGATGCATAGAAATCAGTACAATCTATTTAAGTAACTTTAATATTTATGTTGTCACAATTTATAGACCTCCTTCAGCGGATCTGGAGAGGTTCATTGGGGTAATCGAGGAATTAATAACCCAGACTGGTATTAACAAAAATATAATTATTCTTGGTGATTTTAATGTGCATTTTGGCACAAATGAAAGGGAATGTGTGCTGCTTTGTGATGCTCTCGGATGCAGTGGTTTTCAGCCATTGGTCGAGGGAGTCATGAGGCAGGATGCATGTCTTGATGTGTTTGTTAATTTTATACCCAAATCTATTTCTGTAACAGTTGTTGCGACAGACCTATCTGATCATAATGGTTAACTGGTGCAGCTCACTATTGACAACAGTACAGTTAGGACAGTTGAGGAAAAAAAAGGTGTGCAGGCCTGTAACTGAGAGGGGTCTGTATGCATTTTATAATATTGTTAATTACTTTTCGTGGGGTTTTTATAAACAACAGCGGTGTGAGTGCCGAGACTAAATTTAATTTGTTTTTGGACAGGATTGAGGCAGCGTATTTGCAAGCTTTTCCAGAAAAAACCTATTTGGTACGCTCTGACCAATCTAGTAATATCAGCTGGTTTAATGATGATATAAGGGGGATGAAGGAAACACTTAATTTTCTGTACGAGCTTAACCAACAACACAAAACGAGCGCAACCCTAAAAAACTATAAAACCTTTAAAAAAGCATATAAGGCAGCAATAAAAGCTGCCAAAATTAAGTCAAACGATACCCTTGTAGCTAATTCTAAAAATCCAATTAAGACTATGTGGCAGATAATTAATAACTTTCGTGGGAAGTCAAATCCCAAGAATGAAAGTACCGATGTAACACCTGAAGAATTTAATGATTATTTTGTCAATGTTGCTAGTGGATTGTTAGGTGATATCGGGAAAACTAACTTGGATCCGCTCTCCACTCTGCGCAGTAGTGGTTATTCTCCTCAGGAATGTTTTTCATTTGTTGAGGTTAGGGATACAATAGGTAGCCTCAAAAACAAAAAAAGCACTGACTATCTCGGGCTAAGTGTTAAATTAAAATCAATTAGATAATATATATATATATATATATATATATATATATATATATATATATACTATATATACTACCAAGTTAATTAATCTGTGTTTAAGGAGAATGTATTTCCTCCCGCTTAAACACGCCGTTGTTGTTCCCATTTTTAAAAAAGGAGATAGAAACAGGCCTTCAAATTACAGACCAATCCCTTGCTTCCTATATTTTCAAAAATATTTGAAAAATGCATGGCGATTAGGGTGGCTTTCTTTGAGAGAAATAAACTTTTCTCTGGCAGTCAGTTTGGTTTTCGGCATGACCTTAACACAGTGTTAGGCATTCTTAATCTTGTAAACCATATAATGGATGCCTTTGAAAACATGGAATATAATGCCACAGTTTTCTATGATCTAACCAAAGCATTCGACTGTGTCACTTATAGTCTGCTTCTCCGTAAATTAGAACTATATAACTTCCACGCTGATAGTGTACAATTTTTAAAATCTTATTTGGAGGGCAGATCCCAAGTCGTCAGGGTGGGGGGTGTGTCGTCTGAGAGGAGAGAGATTGGTGTGGGTGTTCCGCAGGGATCGATAATGGGGCCATTACTCTTTTTAATATTTATTAATGATCTACCCTCAGTTGATCCATCCGCTGCGTTTACTCTCTTTGCGGATGATACGTCTCTTTCCAGGAGTGGGGAGACACTTAAGGAGAGTGTTGAGGGGCTGGCTGTGGCACGGTCTAATGTTGAGGAATGGTTCGGGGCGAACGGGCTGCTACTTAATAATGACAAGACCCATACTATGGTTTTTTCAATGTGCGATCTTTCGGGTCAGCCGCAGTGTCTGGAGCATGTACGCTTTCTGGGGGTACAAATTGACAACAAATTAAAGTTTGATGCTCATGTAGATTACGTGAGTGGACGACTAGCAAAGGGTGCCTTTGCATTGCGAGGATTGAGTTGCTCTGTATCGGCTGACGTGCTTAGGACTGCGTATTATGCTCTGGTACACTCGGTGCTTTCATACGCGGTGGTTGTGTGGGGTCATTCCTGTCAGGCAGGCCGAGTTTTTGGCCTTCAGAGAAGGACAGTAAGAACGATGGCGGGCTTATCCTATCGGGAGGACTGGAGACGGGAGAAGTGCCTTTAAATCCCTCAAAATTTTAACGTTTCCATGTGTGTATATGCTTGAAAATCTGCTGTAGGTAAGGAAACATGAAGATAAGTACAAGTCTCATAGTGAGCTGCACGAATACAACACGCGCAATAAAGAAAGCTTGGCAGTGTATCTAGGCTTAAAAGATGCCAAATGGTCCAGAATTTGTTGCTATAAAGCTTTATAACAAAATTCTCTCAAACATCAAATCTACCACTTCACAATTTAAACAAAAAGATTTAGAGTTTCCTTGTGGGCCAGGCTTTTTTATTCTGTATAAGAATTTTAGACTGTAATGTTTTAATTTTTAAAGCTTTGTTTTTAAGTATTTTAATAGTCTCAATGTGTTATTAGTTTTTTTTTATTTTTTGAATTGAGTGTTTTTGTGGAATTATACTTTTTTAATCCATATTTATATTTAGTGTAAGTTTAGCTCTTATGTTTTAATGTATACATGCATATATATATATATTTTTTTATATCTATATTTTTTTTTGACATGTGTAAACTTTTTTTGTACAAACATGAACTAAACTATCTAACTATCAATAGCATGACTGGAAAACTTTTTCATCGGTAAATACTACACTATTCCAGTTCTCACGTAAAATGTTATTTAAAGCGAAAATGATTCTTGCCTGTTTATGTTCATTTTCAAGGATTACCATTTTGGCAGCAACATAGTTTTTTAAATGTGATTTTTTAATTCTTCGACTAGCTGTTGATCTTGATGCCGGAAATGCTGTATGTCGAATAGCATTCCGCGCTGCTTCAAAGAGATTGTTCTCCAAATAGCGCAAGAGTGCATTATCTTGTTCTTGCGTACTTATTTTGGGTCTTCCCATTGGCTTTTTCCTATTTACGTTACCTTCAGTCTCCCATTTGCGCTTTATGTTTTGTACGGTCTTCTTATTTACATTTATAATATGGGCTATATTTCTTATGGGCATACCGTCTTGTAAATACATAACTATTTGAGCTTTTTTAAAATTATTTAGCTGTGGCATTGCAATATTTGTACGAGAAAAATGTTAAACGCGCGTTAACTGATTTTTTTTTTTTAATTTTGACACTACTTGTCAAAGTCAATGAGAAGTTTAATTAAGCCTGATTTAACATAGCCTATAATTGCTGTACGACTTTTTTATGCACACAACTGTACCTAAATGTTTAAATATATTGGGTTAATAAAAATTTTTTTGGGGTCAAAACTGTTTTATTATTTTATAGGTTTATCCATCCCTTTGACATATCAGTAATGGAACAAAAAAAATCTTTTTTATTCCGGATAAATAGAAAAATTTTACAGCTGCAGCAGTTTTCGATGCCTCAGAGCAGATGATTGAAGAAATATTCTGCAGGGCCACCAAATCAATTCAAAATTGAATTATAATATTTAATGAAAACGTTGAGAACTTAACAAAAATGTGTACTTTCTTAAGTAATAACTTGTTGACTTACATATTTTTACTTAGGTATAATAAAAACATGTTGACTTCTTCTAAAACACTTGGGGCCGTTTTAAACATAAGAAAATTCTAGTGAAATTTATTTCAAAAATTATCTCTAAAATTTTGATAAACGTTATGGCAACAATTTTGGGCAAAAGTACATTAATGTGTGTTTAATACTGATAATAATAAATTTCAGTAAAATGATCGCTAGAATTTATGTGATACGCATGCGCACAAACTTTTATTTTGTAGACAGCTGTCAACTGATTAAATTCCAACATAACCTGGAAAGGTGGAAAATTTATTAACAAAAAAAGGTTTGTGTGTGTTATGTCAAGTGCAAGTAAATAAAAGAAAGTTTTTAATTTTGAGTGTTGCAAAACTTGTTTTTTTTTTATATAAGTGTAAACTGAGAAAGATCATAATGCACAAAAAGTTGGCTACAAAAAAGAACGGAAAGAAATACATTAGCAATTTTAATTTAAGAAAGAAAACATCAGTGATTGACATATGTTAGTTTAAATTGCAACATGGATTTATAGATAATCCTTTAGTTACTGTAAATCTTAAATGTTTTAAGCCATTTTTTCCTAGAATTAATCAAGAGCTTTATGTTTTTTTATTACCGTTAGTTTAAAATACAAAATTCTGAACATAAACTAAAACTTTGAGCAATTAATTTTATTTTACCAAATCTTATATAAAGGCAAACATAAAATTTTGGATATAGGTATATTGTTATAGGATATTGCCCAAGCAATGTGAAGTTATAGGTTTTGAATTGACTAAGGAATTGTTAAAATATTTTTTTTATATAGAAATCTAGAAAAATTACCTCCGCTTGTATCAGCATTACTTGTACGGGCAAAACAGGTGCCCTTCCCTCTCCCAAAAATACAAGTTTCTGTCTAAGAATGGTATAAATATCATCTGTCTGATTTATATCTATACCACTAGTCTCAGTTACACTTGGAACTCTTTTTTCTTCACTGGGTACACTTGGATTTAAAACATCAGATTTCACAAACATTACCCCACCTTTTTGGAAGCCCTGATATATATTTGAAGAAAATTTGTTATCTGTTTTATTGTCAGCAGTTTGGTCATTTTCTGAGTTAAAACCAAACCCCTTAAATTCACTAACTTCTCGATCTAAGTCATCTTTTGGCCTTTTGGCACTGTTTACCAGTGAAATACCAATTCGTCTCTTTCTTTGAAAGGCTTTACTATCAAAGTTACTGCTTGTACCATTGTCAGGTATTTTCACGGGTTCAGGAGGGTCAGGGCCTGGATCAATAAAATCTTTAACATCGATGGGTTGCGTTATGGGAAATAATGTGCTATGAGACGTTTCCTGTACAGGCTCTGGTGGTAGAGGCACTGGAAATATGGCCTTTGGTGGCAGCGGCTGTGTATCTTCCTGTTCAGATTCGCTGTCAGACGACGCACTATTATAACCTAAAATTAATAAAGTTTTAAAATAAAAAGGAAAAAAAAATCTTTTATTTTATGCTTTATTTATACTAACCTATAAAAAATGTTTATTTTAGTATGAATTAATAAAAAAATTATTTAAAATATAAAAAATAGATTTTAAGTTACATTAGTAAAGAATATTTGGTCTAAAATAGTAAATTTAGAGTTAAAATTGTAAATCCAAAATATGTTTTATTATTAAAAAGAAAATATTATCATGCCACACCTTATACAATTACTATTGGGCACAGATGTCTCAGAAACTGCGAGGTCTCAACCAAAAAAAAAATATTTCTAGGAGCCCTCTAGCAGCAATTCATCATTGGACAATATCCTTCAAACTGAAGACTATGAATCATTAGAGGCATGTTCATGCAACATCATAGGTTTTTCTTATCACTAGGATATAATGCCCTTTTCATTTAAAAAATCTACTAAATTATTTTAGAATTGCAGTACCTAATAATTATAACTATCCCAGTTTTGTATAAATTGCCAGGTAATTTTTTAAGAACTAATTATTAGTGATTGACCGATTAAAAATAAAAAACCTCAGTACACTGCAAGCAAATGTATTTTCAATTTTCTAGGGCCTAATTGGTGGAAAATATGAGAACTATAAGGCTGTGACAGACAAACAGATAACTAAAACAAAATTTTAACGGTTTGGCACTCTAAAAAAAAACACCATTATGTAACAAGTTTAAGGAGCTTTAATATTCAATCAGAATATACCCATCTCACCTGCAACTAATGAAAACCCAGAAATAACTTTTGGCTTTTCTGGTTTTTCTTTTATATGAGTCTTTTGAATTATATTTTTTACTTCAAGGGGAACTTCGCCTCCTAATTTCTTTAGTTCTTGTGCCCTCTGTTGTATCTTTGCTAAGAGATCAATGTCATCATCTTCATCTGATTGGCTTTCACTTTGTTTTACCTAAATAATATAGAAAAACAATTAGCATTACAAATACATACATTGCTTATGTTTATTAAAAAAAATAATATATATTTATTACTGTTTTTAAGAAATTATTTCGAGTTCTACTCTTTTTGGGCACTGGTGTCTCAGAAACTGCGAGATCTCAACCAATTTTTTTATGGAAGACCTCTAGCAGAAGTTCATCACTGACAAATATCCTTCAGATTGAAAACTTATTAGTCATTTGTAGCATGTTTATGCAACATCAAAGATATTTCTCATCATTAGGATAAAAAATGTCTAGTACCTCTTTAGAAGCAAAACAAACTTATTATAATAGCATGGTAGTCAGTACACTAAGTCTTTATTTTTTTGAATCTAGGTAATCTTGTATGTACTATAAGTTGTTTGTTTTTTTGGTATTATTGCTTCAATGCCATTATCTTAGTGAAATTTATCCCATGTATATCTGAAAATATTTTTTAAAAACCATAAGTGGATATTTTCCTAAATAAAAAAGTAAACTTAAAAGTCAAAATAAATAAACTTACTAAAGGCTTGGATTTCACTTCCTGTGCTGGTACTTCTTCAGATTCTGAATCAGTGTCTCCTCCATATTCTGTTATAAGTTCAATTTTTCTAAAACAATAATTTGTTATTATTAAAAATGTAAATCATAAAACACCATCACACTTAAAATCATAACTATTCTACCTACTCATCATCTGATTCATCATGCTTTCCTAGACGTCCCCCTTTTATTTGCTTTTGTTTAGTTGTAACAACAGGAAGATTATTTTTCTTAATCTCTGGTTTCTTTACAGTATCTTGTATAGAATAAATCTTTGCCTTTGTTTCAGGATTCACACTGGAACTTGAATACTGGGGTGCAGATGGTGGTACAAACAATTCTGATTTTTTTCTATCTGCCATTGTATATGAGGCCTTAGTTTGACTTGTCTTTTTAGGATTATTTGCGGCAGGTATGAAAGATTTTGGTTGTGTCCATGTTACCTCATCTGAGACTGTATTCCAGTAATAAGAATAACCAGTTAATTCATCATAACACTCTTGCCATTCTGTAAAAAAATAAGATATGTAGAACAAACCAGTAAAATTCTTAAATAAAAACTGATGGGAGATAGATCTCATAACCAGAATAGAGCCTATTATTATCAACTATAACTCCCTAGTGAATTAAAATAATATTTTACAATAATAATTCTAAAAAACTGAATCAAAATCTTAATTAAAATACTTTAGGTTAACTACAATTTGTTCACTGATTATTATTGTTTTGGATTACTTATGCACAAAATAAATGGATAACATTAAAAAATTAATTAATTTGTTGGAAAAAACATTCAATTCCTCCAGAATTTGTCTTTACCAAAGATATAAAAGACAAAATTTTTCATATTTTTTTAAATTATGTGCATTTCTTAGGCTATTCTGAGAAGTAATTTGAGCAACCAGATACAATATGGTGCAATATCTTTGAATTACGGTATAAAAGAAATTAGATAGAAAACCAGTGTTACTGCGAGAAGTGAATCTCATGGCTATTAAAGTTTAGTTACTTATTTTATTAAAATTTAAAAAACTTATAACTGGTAACTGTCTGTCCGGTAGCGTAGTGGTCAGAGCCCCGCCGGGCAGACATATTTAGGTAGTAGTTATTTAAAATAACGTCCATGGTGGCACTACCGCGTTGTCTAAAAGGTGCTGTGAAATGCAATATTTGCATGTTTCAGTGCTTGGGCAGCGTTGACGGAACTGGGGCATAAAAGATGGGTTAAACATCAGAAAACCCGGCACTTCACGGTACTCTGGTATTTAGGAGTATATATGTATATATATGTCTAATATAGTATATATGTATATGCAAATCCTTCGTGAGTTGTCACAAAGATAAAAAAAAAAAAATTGTCCACTTTTCCCGGTTACTTTAAATGGTTGTTCTATCCTTTTATTTAACCATATTGATTTATATTGGGAGGTTTGCTTATCGATTTGTATTAAGCAATAAAACCGTTACCTGCATGGTAAAAACAAACCTTAATATTTATCTTTATAATAATAATAATAATATATTTCATACAAAAAACACAATAATTTATTTAAAACAAAGATTCCAACATAAGCAAAGCGAACTTGTGGGACTAAAAAGGAAGTACATTCTTATGTTATACGCTTAAAATTTCTATAATAAAATTACAACAAATTAAAAAAACAATAATTTAAGAAATCACAGTGAAGAAGAAAAAGTATTTTTAATTTGGGAGGGGCTTGATTAGACCAAAACCAATAATAATACCAACCCAGATAGGGGCGACAACAGAATAATACCTAATATATCAGTTTTCTAATATCACAATTAGGAGTATCACCTTGATCACAGCTGAGAAAACCCTGCAGTTCCCCCCGAGCACACGAGACCATAAAACTCTAAGTTTTTCTTAAATAAAAATTACAGAAACGCGATTAGTTATCCACAACATCCTTATCAGTCGAAAGAAATTAACACTTGGCAGCCATTATAAGAACTGATTTTTGTAATGATGTTTTGTAAATGTACCTCAAATAAAATTTCCATGTCCGATCTTGTTGTTTTTTTGCTTTGATAGATTTATAGAGGATTTCTTTATACAGAGACATGCACAGAGAAACGCAGCAGTCCCTTTGAGTTAAAATATTTAAGGGAAAAAAAGGGTTTTTGAGAAAAATAATGCTGGGCTTGTTATATAATACGAATAAGTTTTTGAAAGCAAGTGTTTCAAGTTTGATTCAAATGTAAAACCCCCATACCAATAATAAAAGACAAAAAGAATGCGCAGAAAGTAAATCATCCGAAGTAAGAAAGAATGTGAAATGCTTGATTTTTGCCATTATGAGGAAGTTTTTTCTAGTAAATTAATATGAAGTTTCCCAAATTTAATTTTTCGTAAATGTCAATCCAAGGTACTTAATACTCTCAGTCGGGATTCCCCCGCCGATGCACAATCAGGGCTGGAGCAGCCCAACCTATGATATTTAATTTCATTATCAAATTGATAACGGTTTTTTAATGAAAAGTTTATATACTTTGTTACTTAAAAAAAGGCTCCTTTTGGGATAAACCATTTTTTCAGATTCAAATCACTCCAGTCTCTATAGTTCACTTTGAAAACCCCGAGTACAGCAATGCAGTTCCCTTGAAATATTTTCCCCCTTTAAATCTAAATTACAAGGTGTTTTTTAAAATTTGAAAAGGATAGGTCCAAACTGACCCTTTGGAACCCCCATATTGATCTTGTGTTTTTTGCTTATGTAATTACAAACCTTACAGCCTGGTACGATCACCGAGGTATCACAAACCTTTTATGTATAATACCCTGACACCAGCTGCCTCTAGTTTTCCAGCAGTATGTTTGGAGATGGTATCAAAAGCCTTCTTATGCAATGAAAAACCAGTGGATTTTATTCTGTTAATCCCGTAATATTGAGAAATGCAAAGCCACCTCAGTTCCCCCAAAAGGGCCATTTTTGCCCCTGAAAACCCATGCCCCAAAAAGAAGCTTGTCATCAGTTTTTCAAATATTTTGAGAATATGAGCAACAAATTTTAGGCCGTGTTTTCTTTGCCTTCCTCCCGTTTTGTAGGGAACCCCAGATGCCTAAACCCTTGGGGAAAAACCCTTTTTTAAATGAAAATATAAGAAAAAACTTAAAAAAAGATAATGTTTTGCCTTTTAATCAGTCTGCAATTACCATCCAAGCCGTACTCTGCCTTTAAACCCCCATTAATAATGTTATACCTCGATTTCATCGGGACGGAGGGATGAATATGATTTGGAATTTTTTCATTTTCTTGCCACACTCATTCATAGCTATTTGTTTCCAAAAACCAAATTTTTGCTTCGAAAAAAACCACCTAGTTTTTAAAAGAACTTAAGGCCGGGTCCCCGAACCTTGTCATCCCTGGGAGCCAAAAAGTAATCCATTTTTGATCATTACCGAACCTGGTTTTGAAACCGTTTTTTCAGTTTTTCCCTTTGCATCATTTTTTTGTTTTTATTTTGGGTTTTTTGTTTTTAAATTTCAATTAAGTTGTTTCTATACATTCTAGGAAAATTTTTTATTGTAGGTTTTGTGGGTCTTTAGAAGTTTTTTATAAATTTTTCCCCCCATCAATGGGTCAGTGCCAAACGTCATCCAGGGTTTTAAATTTACTTTTTTTTGCTTTAGGTCTCAGCCCTCTGTGCACTGATCAAGAACCCCTTAGATAAGATAAAGATTGTCTACCGCCCAAATTCAATTCATTAAGACGCTATCCAAGCAAATTGGGCCCTTGCATTCTCTAGTTTGCATAGTTATTTTTTTCTTTTTATAATTACTTTTGATTTGTTTATTCCGCTTATACAGGTTTTGAAGGCCAAAAGCAAAAGGGTCTGTTAGCCCCAGATCAAATAAATATTTTAATAGTTTTCCCAAAGAAGAGTTTAAAAAAAATATGATCTATATAGTACCTCCATCTGGACCTATCACCTGAGGTCGGCCCGGGGATAAAACCCTTACTTGCCATAATTTCCAAATAATTTAATTTTCTTTTTTCTGCAAACCTGGAGATCGATGTTCATGTCCCAACCAAATTAAATGTAAGGTTAAATGTACACTGCGTTAAAGCTTAAATGTTAAATGAGTATATAAACCAAGCAATAAAATGGTGAATAATCAAGTAAAATTGTGAAAAACAAGGGAGTACTGTTAAAAAAATGTTACGTTAGTTAGTAACATACCTTCTGGTTGTGGTTTGGTATCCTTCTTTAGTGCTATTTGGTTTATTTCATTTAGAAAATCAGTAACAGTTGCATCCATAACGTAGCCTTTACACAATAAATTCAATATTTACTCTAATTTTGTCATATATTTAAAGTATAGTTAAAGGGTAGAACTACAAAAGTTGTCAAAATTGGGTTTGATTTTTCCAATTTTTTTGCACCCTTTTTTATGTTGTTTTGGATTTCTCAAGGCAATCGCCAGCTTGACACCGGGACCCGTGCGGTTCTTCGAGCATGGACCTACTAGAGATAGCCTCGCTCCTTAGCCAGGCGAAGAAGCGTGCGGAGAGAAAGAAAAAGGAAGTTAACCTTTTTCTCGTGCTCCGCCTGGTTGGAAGCCCCCCGCCTTTATTGAAAATATTCCTGCCTACCAGTATCACCAAGCGGAGAGAAAGATTTTCCTTACGGGGCTGTCACATACAAACAGGGGATAAGGGATAATAGAATAGAAGGGGGGGAAAGGTGACCACTGGGATCCAATTTTTTGAGGACGGGCGTGGGCCGCCATGGTTGCTTCTTTTCTTCCAAATCAAAATTACATTTCCACATACAAAGTTTTGTTTTCTTTTTTTGTTCTCATTTAAATAAAAAAAGGGGTTTTCGTATTAGTATTAGTCGTATACATTTAGTTTTTCGTAAATGTTTGTTTTTTATTGGATTAGAATCTTTTTTAAAATTTTTGTTTAGTGTTCCATTTATAATGCTTTAATTTAGTTTAATGAACTATGTCTTGTTGCGTGAGAGGGTGTTCCAATTTAGACAGGAAGATATTATTTTCGTTTGTAAGTATCCATTTTATATAGTGAAAATATTTTATTGAGTAAATAAAAACCTAGAATAATTAAAGCTAAAATAGTTTAATTGTAGTTTTATAAGAACATACATTATAATAGTTTAGGTCTTTTTGATTTTTGCATACTTGAGGGCAACAAAATTTACATGTAATATTTAATTTATTTCCAAAAGAGGAATTTTTGTTAAAAAATGGTGAGTACTGCAAATGAACAATTGGTCATAGCAGATACATTTGTTCAAAAAACCTGGGTCCGAATAGCATATAGGAAAAGGGAAAAAATTTTAAGACAAATGTTATACCTTTTTTTTTTGGATGGCATTTACCCAAGTCACCAGTTATCACCAATCAGGGCAAAAAAAACTTTTTACAAAAACTATTTAAGGGAAAAGAAAAGAAATAAGTTAACGTTGTTTCCCATTTAATGGTCAATAAAACCTATTAATAAAGATATCTTGTTTGATTGTTAACCTAATAGTTTAACAAACTAACCTTCCGGATTAAGAGTAAGAATTATTCTATTCCTCAGAGGGGGGAGTGGGAACTTGCCCATGATTGTGTCTATATAACCCCCTATTTTTAAAAGGTATCTAAGTATTGGCAATTGATTGATCAATCATTCAAATTGTCCCGCAGTTCAAAAATATAAACTAATTATGAGATAATTTTTTCAATTAGAATGTGTGATCTAGAATATTTAAACATCGGTAAGAATTCCTTAAATTATACAATAAATAAGATTAGTTAACAGGAAAAAAATTTTATGTTCGTAGTTTTACAATATTAATTTAAAAAAAAAAACCTATTCTGGACTAAAATTTTTTTTTAAAAATTTGAGAAAATAAGTTACAAAAGGACTATGTCTGGTTGTATTTTTAAAAACTTGGAACTATTTTTGGGTTTGGGGTTTTCACAAAAAAGCGTTTAAAACATTTTTATTTATAAAAGAAAATAAACTATAAACACTTAGCCCTTTTTGTTTACTAGAAAGAATAAAATATCGGGCCGGTTGTCTCTGCATCCCTTTTCTCACTTGTCCCGCATCGGTTGTCATGCAGCCTCGGGTTCCGCGACGCCAAACGGTCATTTTTGGGGGGTTAGCAGGGGCGATGTTTCATTAATTTTGGAGGGAAAGGTTTTGTTACACCCCCCCCTGGTCAACCCACCCGGGGAGAGACCAGTTAAAAGATTCTTTTTTGGGGTCTTCCTCGTTTCCTCACGGGGTTTATAGGTGTCACCTCACGAATTTGTAGCAACTAAAGATGAGATATAAATGAACACCTAAGGGGACGGTTATATCATCGGGTTTAGCAACTTGATAGCTCGGGGGTTTGACAACTTTGATTATCCTATGGTCCATCACGTTTGGGGTAAAATTTAGACGTTACTCCTTTGGGTGCATTACTAAGAGCATGAACGGTGACCCCTACATCTTTAACTTAAACATAGAAACATCTCTGTTTGTAGTCACAAAATTTTCTGTCTGTCTTTTCGAGTTTCATAGGGATTTCTAGCATCTTCCAAGTAAAAGCCATTCTTTTTTGGATGGAGATTTGGGGAATAAAGTTTTCCGACTCCGCAACAACACGAACGTCATTGTCACATCATCTAGGGTTCGTAATTCTCCAGATTTAAATAAGCAGCCAATATCTCAGACTCACATCCTACTTGAGTTCATAGCAAACCTTACTATGGAAAAAATTTTTCTGGCCAGGTCTTATGGTCTTCCTTAACTAGAATAAGAGAGTTTTAAACTGATTTACGCTCTACCATATTGGCGGAAGCATGGTATAATGGTATTAATGTTTTTTTGATATCTAAAACAAAACAAACTTGTTGCATTATAGGAAATGAATTGGGTATTATCGCTTATTATTTTTCGGGTAGCCCATATCTAAAGAATATTTCACAATTAACTTTTTGGGCGCATTCTTCTGAGGATTGTGCAAAGAGCTCCACCCCTCTGGTTGAAGTTCTTCTGACGATAAAGACCCACTCTCTTTGAACCTTTGGGGAATGGCCCAATAGGTTTTAATACTTAAACTTCGGCGGGGGGTATGCTGAGTGCAACAATCCTGCTGGTTTTTATTTTTCATCTTATATCTTTGACAATCTGACAGTTTGAGGTATTCAGTAATGTAGCGGTCATTCCAGAAAGTAGTATCTTTTGGTACCCCGGTAGGTGCGCTGAACCATAATGACCTTTCGCCATAAGATATTCTTTTTGTTCTTTTTCTTTTTTTGAACTGGCACAAAACCCAATTATTTCTAGATCATCTTCGGGAGAATATCTGATAAAATACCCTGGGAAACAAAAAAAAATCTGTCAGTCCATTTACGAAAAAACTAGGTTTGTATTATCTGATTCTTCTAAACATTTTATAATCTTGACTAAATCAGATCCTTTAACTGTTCTTCTCTGGGATCACGGGCACTTCTATGAGGCAATTTATGGAGACAGCAGACGTCACAGGTCTCATTGACTTGATGGTCCCGGGGGGCCTTGATACAGATCAGCCATCACATTTTTCTTATTGTAAGTACTGATTTTAAGATCATAACTTTGGGTTTGAAGAGCCCATCGTGCTAATTTACCGGGGGAGGTGACTTAATATTTAATAACCAACGTAAAGGTTGATTAGTTTGAACGGTTTTTTGAGAAAATTCTATGTAGCCTCTAAATTTATTAGCAAATAATTTAAGCAACCTTCTTTCAGAGGTCAAATAATTTCTTCGCATTTTTAAAAGAGGGAGCAATTTATTGGGTGCCTTTTTTTCGCCATCGCCTTTGTAGTAAGACCGCTCCAAATAGCTACCATTTGAAAATAATATACGGAAAGTTTGCTTTACCTTCCCTTTTATGAGAATGGGATGGGTAAGTAGTTTTTTCAGTTTATCGGAAAAACCTTGTTCAGCCAGTCCATTTCCAAAGCTTTCTTTTTTGTCATTACTAAGTGGTCGATATTTGAAATTCCCCGATAAAACCCTCGATACCAACTAGGTTTGTAAAAAGATTGCATCATGAACGTTTGGGAGGGCCCTTTTCGCTATTGCTGCAGTTTTCTCGGGATCCACCGAAAGTCCCGAGGAGTTATTAAATGTCCAAGATATTTGACTCGCCACGCAAAAACACTTTTATCAGGTTTGACATAATTTAAATTGATCAAGCCTATCAAACACAATTTTAAGCCTTCAAGCTGAACGCACTAGATAACACGATCAGATCGTTGGGATACGCAAAGTACCAGAGTCACCACTATTTTTTTTAAACGTTTCAAAAATCTGTCCATGAGGGGAAAAAAACTCGCGGGCGCATTTTTAAGTCCAAACGGCATGTGTATAGCGAAAAGTTCCAAACGGCGTAGTAAAAGAGTTTTTCCCGGTCACTTTCATGAACACTAACCTGATGGTAACCAGATCTTAAATCAATCGTAGCATGTAACGGGGTTAAGGTGGGTAAGTCATCCAAGGGGGTCGGGTATGAGTCAGATAAAGATAAAAGATAAAGATAATTTATTAAAAATAATATACAATTACAGATTTAATTCCAACAAACAAAGTAAAAAATGTTAGAAACATAATACAAAACTTAAACAATTAGAACAATTACTATCCAGTCATAGGAGAGGTACAATTTTTTTTTAGTAGTTTAAAATCAAAATAAATGTCTATCTCACAAATACATTAAAATAAAGATATAAAAAAAGGGTCAATTTATGTAAATTAAAAAAAAATAAAACAGAATACATTTTAACAAACTAAATTGAAAAATATTACCCTACTCTTCCGTGGAAAATTTTCAGTTAAGAACTCATTATGACTAAAAAAAGCCCTTTTTCCCAAACCCTCCCTTATGCCTCAAACTTGGAAAATTTAATGCTTATATTGGGGGAATTTATTAAAAAATTTTTAAGCCAATAAGCCAGGACCATCCTGAACCTCGTTAAACGATGGTATGGGGACAAGACCTTTTTTTGTTCCGAGTATTTTGTCGTGGACACTGTGCAAAATGTACCTCAGCCCCTTTATGTGGAGAAGATTTTTAATATGTACACTGATGGTAATTTTTATATACCCCGACGCAAGAAAGCGGGCCCCACAATCCCCCCTAAAACCTAAGCCACATAAACTTTATAGCCTTTCTCTGGTCCAATATCTTTTCTGGCAGCAGGGGAATGTCCCCATGCCAACAATATATGTCATAACAGAGTGGAACAGACAAAGTATGCTATTTTCAAGGGAGTTGTTCCAATACACCCGGACAAATTTGGGCAAAAAAGCCACTCCCGAGCCGACTTGACATAATCTATGGGCATCCCATTTTAGCTTGGGGTCCAGTATGACTCTAAAAATTTTAAACCGGGGGTAGCTTGGGGCATTTTTATTTCCAACCTCCCCCCAAAGCAAAATATTTTTTGTTTTTGAAGGTTCCAAAGTTTTTGGCACTGAACCAGTCCTCGCACCCGACTGAGTCAAACAGCTCCTGCCTCGCTTCCTGGGGTTTCTGAAGTAAGAGAAAACAGTATCTCAGCAAGAGTGTATAGTCACACTTTTCCCGTTTTTGATAAGGAAGGTCATTAATATATAACAAAAATAAGATTCCTTGGGAAATGGAAACCCTGGGGACACCAGGGGGGACAGCCCCCCCTCCGATAAACCCCACCACACCCCCCCTTTGCACCTGCCCCCCAGAAGATCTGATTAACTCAATAGAGTCGTCTGGGAAATAAAATAAGTTGAAGCAGAATGCTGTGCCAAAACACAGTCAAAAGCTTGAGGTCACAGCAGTTCTGCCCTCTAAAACCTCGGGGGCCTGTAGTATTTTGATACTAGATTTAAATTCCTGAGTGTTTGATTTTCTAAAAAACTGGCAGAGACAAAAATTTTATTCTCCTCAAAAAAACCACCATTTAACCGCTATAGTTTTTCAAAAATTTTTAGATATTATAGGTAATATTGAAATGGGTCTATAATTACAAATTTCTTTTTTTCACCCGGGTTGAGAGTCCGTTATTTTTTTGTTACGTAGTTTTTCCCCATCCAGTAGAGACAGCTTCAAATTGGGAAAATATCAAAGGCTTACCTGTCTGGTGATGATGGTTTGCCGGGGTTTAAAAAAAAGATGTATTTCTTTGGTAAAAGTAAAATTTATTCACATTCTTTAATTCTCAAACTCTCATACTTTGGGTTTAAAATTTTAAACATTTTCTTAATTTTGACCTAAAACAAAGACAGACTCTAGTAAGATTTTTAAAATTTTTTTGTCTACTTTATGTAAACAAAACATTGATACAAATTAGGGAAAATAAATCAAATCAGTTAGCACCTACCTGATTTTTAATTTTCCTTCTTGGCGCCTGATTGGTTTTTTTGTGACTTTTAGTTGATCATCCACATAGGGATTTTTTTTTTTATGTTAGAAACCGATATCATATGAGTTTTTTTAATTTTGTTGTGTTTTTGAAATCATACACCTTGCGGGGCTGCAAAACAAAACAATGATTTTGTTTAAAACCCATTTTAAATATATTCTTTATCAAAGAGCCTAGATCTTTTTTTTAAATAAATTGCCAAAGATTTTGTGTACCTTTTGTGTTTTCTTGGATTCATTTCTTTAAAATCTATTAAAAAATTAATAATTTATAAAAATTATAGACATAAACTTTTTGGGAGGTACTTTGGTTGGTCAAAAATAGTGAGGGGATATCGAATTAAAATAATCGATATCCATTAGAAATAACCCCCAATAAAGGCGATATTCAGTTTTAAATTTTTTTTTTTTGATTTAAATTTTATTTTTCTTTAATTAAATCTGAATAATCGCAGATAGCTTTTTTTCATAATCGGAAATAATTATTTTTAATTGAATTATCCCATCACTATTTTGACCAAAAAAGTACCACCAAACGTGCCGAAATCGTTAAAATTTTTTTAAACTGAAAAAAGAATTTTAACAACAGGCCAGAAAGGGTAAAAAAAGAAAATTTGATTTTTGAATCCCATTTTTACCTCATAGAATTCAAAAAATAGAATTAACTTAAAGGATCCTTTGGTCCTGAACCATTTTCTTTGATACTTGGCCCGTTTGGTTTTTAGTTGACAGGGTTTAAGGCTTATTAAACGGATTTAAAAAAAAAAAAAAGAAGTTATCCCAATTAGTTGGTGCCTACTCTAATTTAGAGGGATTTGATTTTGGAAAATACATACATTTTCTTTTCGAGTTATTTAAAAGAACAAAAAGGCCAACCTAACATCTTCTGTAAGTCGTTCACATTTCTAATTTTTTTTAATTTTTAAAAAAAGCCCTTTTTTTAAAACAGTTAATTTTTAAAATAAAATCTAATAATTTCATTTAAGTCACGTAACCTAAATATAATAATTTTTTAACTTTTAATTATTTAATATTGTTTTTTTAAATATATCCAAGAAAATATAAAAGTACGACATAAATATTTTTGGGCCTTTTCTTTTTTTATTTTTCCCTTGGTACTTCACGGACTTACCTCTCGAGATGCCACCCCTCGCCCCCCCCCTGGTCCAGACTTTTAAAAGCTGTACTTTATTCGCCGGATTAAAAACCCCCGACCAGTTAACTTACAAGAACGGGTACTGCAGGTCTACCCACCATTCCTGTCAGATGTTTAGTCACCCCGCCCAGTCAGGTTTGATTGAACAACCCAAGTACTTTGCCAAATTTTCGGACAGCTGATATAGTTTCTAGGCTATTCTAGTTTTTACTTGTGCGTATAGTTTTAGAACACTTATATTTTATCACTAATAAAACCCAGCCCGAGGGTATACGTATACACGAGGTACCCAATAACTGTTATTTATACCAACTATTTGGGGCCCCCACTTTCTTAACTTAATTTAATTATTAATTTATGTGTTACCTCTTTTATAGATAATATTAACCGAATCAATAACTTTGTTTTTAAAAAATAGAAAAATCGTTAAAGCGACTGTGCGACTGACAGATCATGTTGAACGTAGAGCTTTGGGGCCTGATCAACCCTGGCGATAAAACCCCCACGCCCCGAGCCGCATGTGTATTTTTTTGTTGTTAACTATTTCTTTAACAAAAAAAGACTCATGGTGCTAGATTAAAGTATGGGTTTTTTTTTTGTTTTTTTTTTTTAGTTTCCGTTTTTAAAAACAATCGCTTTTTTTTAACCGAGGGCCAAAACAGGGGGGGGGTAACCCCCCAAAAGCTCTGGGACTAGCCTGGGATTGCCCTGTAGAAAGCGATTCATTAGAACAAATAAGCCACCTAATCCAATTCACCTTTTTTTAGGCAACCGCCAACTGGGGTTGCGTAATATGTTATTTTATTTGAATCAAACAAAGGGGCACGCTCCTCTTTGGTACTAGAAACTGGGGAGCCCAAGGACTTTCGCATTCTTCTATTATTCCATCTTTTAGAAGTTTGTCAAGTTCTTCCTTAGACTTTTTTGCTGGATTTCGATAAAAGGGGGGGAAGCATGGGGGATGGCTCCAGTGTTGATATAATGCACTGCATAGGGGGCGGTTCTCCCCCACTTTTAAAGGATCCTTCTTTTTTTTCAAAAGGTGTTAGTCTGTTTTATCCTGCTTAAAGGGTTTCCCTTCCCCAGGTCAAAATATCATTTATAAGAAAAGTACACATCTCGAAATTGGTTTTTTCCTGATATTATCATTTTGTGGAGTTTTCATAACACAATTGATACTGGAAAGGGAAAAACGGAAAAAACCCCTTTTTTTAGCAGAATCAAGACCCAAATTTTAAATCCTGTGGGAAAAACGATTCAAAAAAGGTAGTATTATGTTTGAAAAAAAAATAAATTTATAGGGGTAACTTTATTTTCCAGAACTACATCACCCGGGAAGGGAAAGTCTGTAGTCTGACTGTTCCGTCCTAACTTTATTGTTATTGTTTCATTGGAAAATTTTGGACCTTCATTGAGAATTTTAAAAGAGTATATAGCGATACTTTGTTTTGCAGCTGAGTCTATAAGACCTTGACCAACATGACCTTTATTTTTAACATTTAAACTGGCCTTTCAGGGTAAATCAATGTTTCATACAAAAATTCAAGTGATGCAGCCCCAGACTTTTACAACTTGGAAGTTGAACGAATAATCCCCCTGGTTTGCCACATCCATAACAGCGTTTTGGGGAAGCTTTTGCAGAAAATGTAGAACTGTGTGCCGTTTATGTTACAATATTACCGGAAATGTTTTCGGTATTTACAGTCTGAGATTTGTCGTCCGCGTTCGTTGGTTTATTAGCAATTTTCTACACTCATCTTATTTTACCAAAATTACAAATAATCAACGCGTTTTTTTTTTTATTATGTCTTTTTCGCGGTTCACCATCACCACGTGAATTTTCCTTCAATAAGTCTAGCTTGCTTTAAATAGTTCATTAAAATTTGTTTTTTTTACCCATAGTTTTTCACAAATTTTTTCGATGAAAAAACCACACCATTTTCTAACTGAAACTTCGTTAGTATTATTCGGAAGCCAAAATAGAGCGCGCTTACAAACAAATGTCCGTAGGATGTTATCACTCTGTTATTTGAAAATAACTCGATAAACTCGATAAGGCGGTTTTGGGGACCAAAAGTTGAGCGAAAGGGTTTCTTATCTGTTACCCCTGTTTAAAGCCCCTTTTAACCCTGGTACCATGTCGCAAACCCTCTAGCAACATCGAACCCTTTTTAAAGGTTGTCATCCGAAACTGACACAGTCTTTAAATCGTAATAGAGTCAATAAAAGCATTCAGTCAGAGTTTTAGCACCGTCAAATCTAGAAGAACAATTGTAAATTTCCATTTAAAAACCGGGTTTCGGGGGAACGATGTGGGGTTTGGGGATCCAACAGTAAGTTTATCTAACAGTTTTTGAAATTGTTCATCGGGACAAAGGGGCCCATTTTTCTGTCTAAGTCTTTTGTAACTTGAGAACGCAAATTATATTTTTCGCCACTGTGACGTAAACAAAAAGTATTGTCTTAAGTTTGAAGATTTCATTACAGTCAAAGCAAGACTTAAACCTAATGTATCTATAAGGGGGAAATTGGGTAAATCCTGTTATCTGCAGCAAAATTTAAAACTAACACTAAAGCGATTAATCCCGAGACACCTTGTAGCAATAATTATTTATTAATAAACTTTAATTTTAAAATTTTTTCTTCCAAAGAAGCAAATAGAGTTTAGCAAAAAATTTAAATAAGTAAGTCCAAAGTTAAAACAAGATTTTCTAGCAAAAACCAAAATTAAAATTATACGGTACCTATACTCAGTCCAAAACGGAAAACCGGGCGCAAAGAAAAGTCCGTACAAAAGTATGGGTTTAATTTGTTTTCAATAAAACAAATGTTCAACGATACAAAAACTTTTAGTTAAAACGGTTTACCCGGGGGCTAAAATGGCAAAGTCCGTCGAAAGTTTTTCGTTACCGCGTCAAACCAAGCGTTTTTATAATATTCAGTAAAATCGTCAACTTTTCGGCCTACGTGGGCGCATGTAGATATGGGGGTAGGGTTTTAAAAAACAGTTGGTTTCAAAACACTTTTATTTTTAAAAAAATATCAAACTATTATTAACACTTTTGTCCTTTTTTAGAAAACAATAATCTCGGACCGGGCCGGGGTTCCAAACCTTTCACTTGGTCCCGGGATTTTTTGTCATCAAGCCTTTCTGTCAGCTCATTGGGTTTTCATGCAGCCTCGTTCCGCGACGTCCAACGGCTCATCTGTGGGAGGGACAGGGGGGATTTCCCTTTAGTTATGGAGGGGAAAAGGGTTTTTTTACAAAACTAAAAAAGGAGTATAGTATTGAAAAAGAGTCTCCATAAGAAAAAAAATATGTGAATGGAACTGACCTGATACATTGTTTTAAAAGGTATAACCCTAAACAAAAGAAAGGGCATAAGGGTGAACATCACAGGGATATAAAAATTAATATATAGATGTATTTTTTTAAAAATATAGGACCTTTATAATTTTTATAGTAAGAAAACCACTGACCTCAATAATAAAAGTTAGGTTATCTATGGAAAAAACCCCAATTATGATCACCTGCTTAAGATATATATGATTTAGAATTGTTTAAAACCATTTTATAAAAAATTTTCCCAACTACATGTATTACCCGTGTCATTTTTAAATTTATTCTTTAAAGCGAAAAACATTTAAATAATATACACTGTATAAATAAAAAACTTTTTACTGATTATTTTTTTTATTTAATAAAATGCCATTTGTCCATATTGATGTTCTGCGTGAATTTTAGGATGTCTTATATTGTATGCATTTTTGCATATTGTCTTTTGTAACTTTTTCTTTGGGGTTTTTAGAATTAGTTTTACTTTTTTTACACCCAAATTTTGAATAAACCTTTTGATAAGAGACTTTAAAAAAAAAGTGGAAATCGACACCAATTTTTAATAATAGAGGCCTTTATTAGACTTTTTAAAAAATCCATTTGGGGTATGTTTTTTAGAGTTTAAAGACAGCACTCAGTTATTGGATAAAAATTGCTTTTGAACAAGGTATTTCGATTTTTATCATTTATCGTTTAAAAAAAAATACTGGAAGTCAAAATCTTTTTGGGGCCCTTTCAAAAAAAAATTGTAATATATATTATATTCATATTTATAACCATTCTTTTTACCCTTACTAAAATTTTAAAAACACATTATGTAGGATTTCAAATATTCTGAGTTTAAGAAAAAAATTTTTCTAACTCAAAAAAAATTTTTTGAATTATAAAAAACACCTGCATAGTTTACTGTTTAAAAATTTTTAAACATTTTTTCATTTGAAAATTTAATTTTTTCATAAACGAATATTATTCATCCAAAACCATTTTAATTAAATTTTGTTTAAAACAAGATTATGACATGACCCCCAAAAATGATGAAAAATGACGCTGAAAGCAACCATGGCGGCGCCCTATTTTAAAAGACTTTCGCGCAGATTAAGCGTTTTTCTCCTCTTTTTTATTTCGGGTAAACCTTCCTTTCTTGCTGATATTGGTTGGTGGAGCCGCCAACCAATATCAGCACGCGGAATAAAAGAGGTAGGTTATAACCCCGTTTTTTATTCTCTTGCACGCTTAATCGCCCCGCCAAATAGCAAGGACAGTAGATATTTCTCGAAGGTCCGGTTCTATGACCTGCGAGCATATAATTGCCTAGAGGCAGTCTTGCCCGTTGGCTGTGCGAACAAGCGTGCAAGAGAAAAATCGCCAATAAGACTGATTTCTTTCTCTCTCGCTCTGCGTGCTGGCTGGCGGTTGAGGAGAGGTATATACTCTGCCCCCTGAGGAATATAGGAAAACTTACGACCGTCGGAAGTATTGTGTATTTGTCCCGGAAAGTGGAGAATATTTCTTGAAAACTTTACATCTATTTGGCCTGTGTAAGCACGGCTTGAAGGTGAGAAGGTTACATCTGTAATACATAACTACCCACGTGCCTTAAAAGTAGTTGGGTGTCCCCCATCTTTCATCCGCACCGGCGACATGTGGCGCCCCAATTTTCGACCATAAAATACTTTCGGATGATCGGATCGTGGGAAATGGGACAGAATCCGCTTTGGGGTGAATGAAGTTAGCTTGAAATAGCTGGAGGCCCCTATACCACAGCCTATAATTTTGGGGGCCCGGGAACAATCGAGGTTGGGCTAAATTGGGAAACAGGTCTTGAGGTCAAAGGGTTTTTCCGCCTTTTTAAGTCTTAACGTGGATTTAAGCTGGGCCCTTTTTGGGACCCCTGTGGGTTTGCAGTTTTTAAACCCTTCTTAACCCAAATTGCATTGAGAGGTGTTTAAAAATTATGACAATAGTCACATTCAAAAAAGTCCCCTAGTTAAGAAAAAAGAAAACCACAACGGTGCAATAGGCCTTTCATCAATTTTTTTTTTTTTGGATGGTCAGTATCACCCTTTTTTTTTCGTACTGTTTTTTGTAAAAAAAAGTTTAAAGGGCCTGAAAAAACATAATTTAAAATAAAAATACTAAAGAAAAAATATAGTTATTGAAGAAAAGAAATAAGAAAATAAAGAAAAAGTGTTTAATTAGCAATAGTAATCGATTATTATAATGATATCAGTACGAAAAGGAACGAAGAAGCGGGGAGAGTATGTAAGAGTGGGTACAGGCTATAAACATTTAAATACAATAAAATTTTAAACAATATAACAATTTTATATTGTAGTTTAAATTGAATAAATTATAGATATTTTTTTTATAGTAAAAGAATAATTAGCCTAACCTCTCAATCAGCCTACTTTTTTTTCCTTTTTTGGGGTCCATGACATTTAAGCTACCTTTTTAATGGTACAATTATGGGCTTCAACTGAATTATAAAAAAAAGAAGCACCCATCAACGATTTTTTCCAGTAAATGATTTAATTGGGGGGGATACTGCATTCACATTGTTTATCAAAACAGTACGAAACTTTTAATGAATTTTTTTCATGGCGACTGCGCTTGCGCTTTCAAGATGAAAAGGCCTATTGGCCTAGATACGTTATTTTCCAACGGTGCCGAACCAACCATTAGCGACTAAAAACAGACAGATAAAGGGCCTGCCGCTAGAGGGCCATTCATGACGATCGCATGCAAGATCCTCCCAACCCGCACAACGTCCATTTTTTATTTTAAACGACCAAGGTTGGGGGTTGAAAACTTTGTTTATTTTGTGTGTTTTTTTATGCTTTTAACCCTTTACCCACCATAATTAAGAATATTGTTGGTGAATTTGTGTTTGATAATTGTGACTTAAAACGGACATTCCTTGGATTATATGTTTTTTGCGGCTGGTAAGTAACGCCTCTTTTTGTTTATTTTTTTTCTTGAATCTTTAGGATGTTTAAATAATAAACATAAACATTTAACAAACAAATACCAAGCATCCATCCATATTTTCTAAATTTTTTTACCTTTTTAAAAGTGGGCAAGGAAAAAAACCTACAAAATTTCAAATGTTTATTATATTTTAAAATGTGTTTCCAATTGAATTAAATTCCTTTTTTAAAGACTGAAAAACAAAAAATAAACACTGTGATAAAAATGTATTATGTTCCTAAATAATAAAACGTTATTAAACACCAAAACAAAGGTTGTTTAAGGACTTGCTTTATAAATTATAAAGTGTAATTTACCTTGGAAATTTTTAATTTTATTTTGTGGACAAATTTTTTTTAGAAAATTTCAGGTTTTTTTGTTGAAAAATAAATTTATTAAAATATCATTCAAATTATTCATAGACATGAACTGCTCATACCTTAATTGAAATTATTGCAGGAAATAACTTTTGTTCGCCATGCCCACAACCCTTTTGTTATACCTTCCTGTTGGGATGGGGGAGTTCCCTTCAGACATCGCTTCCCAATCCAGCCAAGGATAAATTGCTCTTTGATAGGTGGGTCGCTTTATGTGGAAATACGCCCTAGTTTCAGAATGACAGCGGATAAATTGTATAGGAGTTCAAGATCTGTTTCTTATAATTTCCTTTTCACCTGAAGACTTTGCTTAATAATAAACTGAAAGAGTGGTGTAACACCACTGGGTCTTACCAGGTATGTAAATTCCATTACATCAAAATTTAATAAGTATTGCTGATATGTTAATTTACTTAAACATATTTCAAACTGTATTTAATATAATACTTAATTTAATTCTATATTTTGAAGTAAGTTTTTTTTAAACAGGATCCATTAATAAGCATCGACGTTAACCTTCAACGAGCACAAGATCTGTTGTATTTCAAAGATGTTGCCAGCAGTCGGGCATAAATTTGCTCTTCATTAATGACAAAAGTCTAATGTAGACCTGCACATGCTTATGTTCCCAGCATAAGCCAAACAGACATTTATTTTAGATGAGAAGCAAATAGAAGCAACCACACTACTCATACAATTCACAAGTGTAAATCACCTCACCCAACTCAAAACGTATGTGATTTTATATGGTTTTAACATTAAATTATCCTCACCTTAAATGATAAGAAAAATTATAATCCTTATATATATATTTTTTTATTGAGTAGATGTGGATCACATTTAGTTAAATTATATAATAGTAGTTTTTAGGTAGAATTTTTTTTTCTAAAATCATAAATCATAAGCAGAAAACATATGTGATTTATTAGTTTAATATTGGGTGAATTATCCCCAGCTTTTAAGAATAAAAACTCTTAGCTCCTGAATATAGAAATTCACAGACATTTAAGCCTTAAAAGGGAAAAACCCGTATTATCTTCTTATGAACAATTATAAAAAGCTCTGCTTGCTGAGAAAATAACTTCACAATAAAAATTCAGATCAGTTGGGTGTTGAAACAAGAAATGCCAAGACAGCGCCCACATTTATTTATTTTAACAAAATTTTATTATTCAAGTTGTTTATATTTAACGAAAAGACTAAATACAAATTTTGAAATAGAAATTCGAATATTGTGGCCTTCTTTACAACTGAGTAAAGTGAAATTTGCGCTTCCAAATGAAAAGGAATAGCACTTTTTCAAGGAGTGAGCACTTTTTATCAAATAAACCAAATTTGTCGGCCTTGGGTAACTTTGCGTCTCATTTGAAGCTTAAATTTGTAATTTTTACTCGGTTGTAGAAAAACTATTATTTATTAATATTTTTATATATTTAAATTTTATTTCAAAATTTGTATTTAGTCTTTCGTTAGACTATAAACAACTTTGTTTAGTAATGTTTTTATAAAATGAATAAATAATGGTACTTTTGTCTGAAATACTTTTTCTTGTTTTCCAATTTATTAACACCCTGTACATCTGATCTAAATTTTTTATCGTAGTTATCCTCAACAAGCAGAACTTTATGAAGAATGACTTTTGGTCGTGAAATGAATAATAAAGATTTTTCCTCTTGGGAACCCCATCCGCTGACACACTTTATATTTATATTATTATATATGAGGAGATCTATATAATTAACTTATATTAATACTTTTTATAGAAAGATCTCTTTCTAAAAACAAAAAGCAGAATAATATTGTAAACAAATCTATTTTAGAAGATCACCAAAATGCGCTATCTGAAGTCAATGTTGGTCAAGTCAAGATTTAACCCAAATGCAAACATTTATGTCAATGAAGAGCTATGCAGTTTAAAAAGGAGAGCTTTAAATCGAAAACGGCATTGTCTGTTAAAAGGAGATTGAACTACGCTGAAAATTTACAACTTCCCAGGCTTGAAAAGTGGTTTCCTCAGACCTACTACAGTGATTTTTTCAAAGCCAACAGAAAACGTTGAAAAAGTAGGGAGGAGGTACAGTCTTGAGGACAAAGTTTTGGCTTTGGCTCTATACAAGCATAGTGGTGCTGGTTATCGCTTCCTCTCAAAAATATTTGCTTTACCATCGAGGAAGACTGTGATGAAACTTTTAAATCGTATTCCACCGACCGGTCTTCATCATGAAGTGTTTGCAGTTTTGAAAGCCGGTCTCAAACTTTAATAACCCCTGATGAAACACTGTTTGTTGATGTCAATGAAATGGCCCTACAGCCTAATTTGCAACCAAATTTGCCTAGGGGATGTGTTGAAGGCTTTGAAGACGATGTGGCCAAGACCAAACAGAAGAGATAGCAAATCATGCATAGTGTAATATTACAAAAAAATTGGGTAATAGAAATAATTGAAGCAAACATATGAAAACCTTGAGTACTACAATGTTTTTTAAAACAATGCTTTTAGTTATAGAATTTTAAAAGTCACTGTTATTACTGGTATGTGTTATTTAGTTAAAATATTTCTTTCAATTTTTTTAGGTGTTTATGTTGAGAGGCATACGAAGAAAATGGAAACAACCCATTTACTACCATTTTGTGAACGTGTGGCACGAAAAGCGAGAAGTATTCTAAAATAGTGATATTGTTTATAGAACACTATCTTAAAGAGTGTCCAAAAGTTAACCAAAAGTGTAAAATCTGTATTATAATAATAACAAATATCAACACTGTAAAAGTACGTATGTTTTGCACAAATCATGACCTAACCATCTATTCATCAATACATCCTGGCACCTTCGAGCCAAGATAGATCATGGTGTCGAAATGGTGATGAAGATCCAGTGCTGGAAATCTTCAAAACCTAGAGTCACTTGAGATGGACTTGACATGAAAAATATGGGTAAAGTGATATACAACTAAAATAAATTTAGAATTCTAAGTTACTGAATGTTCACTTTAATATTAGAGGTGTCTATAAGAATTTTAACTAGCTTTAGTTGCTTTTGAAAACAGTAAGCAACCCAAAGTTGTGATATTATTGTTTTCAGTGAACTTTGAGAGTTATGACTGTCGCTATAATCTAAGAGGCTATAATATGTTTTAATGGCGCCAAAACACACAGAAATGATGAAATAATAATTTTATTAAGTCAATTTTAATTTATGAAGTAAACACATTGCTTGATAGTGTGACGCCACTGTAAGTAATGTCTCGTTAAAGAAAGAAAATTTTTATTTAATATAATATGTTTAAATAGAGGCCACCAAACACAAATAAAATGACATTTTTAGAGGACATTGAAGTAGTATTTAGCTCAGAATAAAGGAGGCAATGTTGAGACTTGTTTTTTGGGTGACATTAATATTGACATTTTGGATAAAAACCGACCATACTGTAAATCATATTTGGCCATCTGAATCATTTTGGTTTTTTATCATGCATTAATGCTCCTACCAGGGAAAAGCCTGTCTTGATCATATTTTTTTAAGAACCAACCTAAATAAAAATGAGCTTAGCTTTGAATCTCTTCATCATTGAACTAGACCTCACTGATCATGATCCTGTTATGCTAAATATAAATAAAGTTTCCAGTCACAAAAAAAATAAAATTCCTTAACAATAAAAAACAATTGAAACATTAAATGAAAAGCTTTTTAATCGCTTGATCAGGGGATATGGTCCATGGGACCTAGTGTTAAATTGTACTGATGTTATCAAAGCAACGGACGAGTTTTATGTACTAATGTAGAATTTCTTAAAATGTATTAAGCATGTGTATAAAAAAATAATTATATCCAATTTAAAAACGCTAAACCATGGATTTAACAATGTTTAATTCGAGCATTAAAATAAGGGATAAAATGAAAAGGAAATTGTTGTCAAATTTAAAGAAGATGATAAACCAAACTTACAAACTTATAGAAAATAGCTTAAAAAAATAATTGAAAATGTAAATATGAATATTATAAAATGAAGTAGATAGAGCCGACTGATCTCAAAAAGCTAGATAAATTAATAACAGATGCTACAATAATACACAAGATAAATCAAATAACATACCTCCACCTATATTAGTTAGTGATTCGAGTTCATTTGCAAACTGAAAGATTTGCAAATTCTTGTAATAACTTTTTATAAATGTGGGTGGTAGATATGTTAAATAAAATTCCAAAGGCAAAAAAAATTTAAAAATTTCTACCAATCAATCAACTTCAATGTATTTAAAACCAGTAACAAAATGAAATAATTGAAAATAAATAGCCTAAAATAACTGTAGTCCTGGTATTGACAAAAATAAGTACAAACAAATTAATAAAAATAACCACCTTTACTTTCTTGACCCCCTTGTTCATAAGTATATAATTAATTTAATTTTTGTAGTAAATTGTTCCTGACCAATTTAAAGTGTCGGTAGTAACATTCATATATAAGTCAGACGATAAAAACAAAAAGTGACTAACTATCGACCTATAAATATAATAAATAACTTTGCCAAGATTTTGAGAAATGCCTGAGGATAGATTATTACTTTTTTTTAACAGTCAAACTCAATATTAGCATCGAATCAGTATGGATTTTTAAGTAAATTAGGCACTTCCAATGCACTCGTACCACCTTACAAGGGAATCTGACAAACTTGATATAAACGAGAAATGTATAGCTGTTTTCTTAGGACTTGGCAAAGGCGTTTGACTGTACCCCATCACCTACTTCTGGAAGTTTTGAAAAGAATGTGAGGCAGTGTTGGCAGCCTTTGAAAGTTATCTTGGCTGGGAGAGTGCATTTATGTAAAAATTGCGGATACTATGAGCTGACCAGAACAGGTTAAAATAGGGTATCCAGGTACAGTGTTGGGTCCAATCCCATTTTTTGATATCTAACCACTAACTAATTTAAAGCCTGTGAAATGCTGCGATCGTTTCCTATGCGGATGACACCGCCAGAATTTTTTCTGCCAAATCATGGGATGCAAAACTAAGTGTAATTGATATGTTTCTGGATGTCATTCAAACTGGTTGAATACTTTTTAAATTGACATTAAACTTAAATAAAGCTACTTATGCTTTTCAATTACACTTGTGTAAACGCCCAACCTTTGATTCCATAACTAAGAAATTCAACAAAATTAAGGAGGTCTCCCATACTGACATATTTAGGTGTAAAGTATTGGACAAACATTTGAAATGGAATCAGCAAACTTAAATTGACAGTAATAATTAGGAAAACTATTGTATAAATTTTTTATATCTTAAGAAATATCTTGAACAAAAACTTGTTGATATCTGTATATAGAACCATTGTGGGAATCTTTTGTTGAGATATGGTAAAGTTGTCAGGTGGGGGTGGTATGTATAAGACGGCTTACACCCACACATTGTACAAAATTATATATTAAAAAGTTATCTATAAAAAAATAGACTCTATTCTACTTGTTATTGTATTCTAGGAAGTTTTTGACATAAAGGTCTGTTTATGCCTTGAAGTTAGCATTTTTGTTTACAAAAACAATGATTCAAAAAGATATTAGTCATAACTATCCAACGAGAAGTAAATTAAATGATTGTATAAAATTACCTAAAAAGTAACACCAATGCTAATTTAAGATTTTAATTACTTTGCTCCAAAATTTCTATAACCTGATACTTTAGAAATAAGAAATATTACCAAAATTCATATTTTTAAAAACAGTGGTAGATCTTATATTTTTGAAAACAATAATATATTTAGGAACCCTTTCTGATTTTCAGTTTTGAATCTGGTTTGGGTGTTTTTGAATTTATAATAGTGTAGAGCCAGGGAGCTTCTTTCTTCCATTCATGTATGTTTAATTTTTTTTTAGTCTATTGTAACTATTATTGTACATACAGATGTTTCATTAATGAAAGTTTTTCAAAGAAGGTAATTTATGTAAATTATCTTAGTATTTGTACTGACAAAAACTTTTGTAGAGGAATTAGTTTAGATTTATTTTTTTAAGAATTAATATAATTATATTTAAATGTGACAAATGTAAATAAAATGTAAGATATTAAGATAATAAATGTGGTGGATACAGGGGTACTGTTCCTCCTCTCAAATAATAATAATAATTACACTGAAATGGTTATTGCTATGTCATATAGCATTGTAGTAATATTGCTGCCACAGCATGTGACCATGATTTAATAATCAAAGCAGCCATTAATAGGCTAGTAAAGAAGACACACGAGAATACAAAAAGTATGAGATGGGAAAGGACAATTATGATTATTTTCTGGTGTTAATGGAAAAAATAATTCCACTGTATGATGTGCCGCATCTGTTAAAGGGTTAGAAACAACCTTGTTAAATACGCATTTGTATCCGATGCAAAAACAAAGTTGGCAAAATGGGGTGACATTTATACAGCCATAAAATGATCCTCATATTGATGTCTACGCACGATGATTTTAAACTACAGACGCCCATGTAAAACCCAGCCAAGATGAGCAAAATGAAAGTGTCAAAATGTACACAAGTATTAGGCCATTCCGTGGCTGTTGCAATTAATGTTCTTGCTTTTTCGGTATGTTCAAATGCTTAATTATATTTTTCTTTTAATTTTAAAAATTTAAAAAAGTTAAAAAAAACCCCCCATTTTTTAAAAAAAAAAAAAAGGGGGGGGCCCCCAAAAAAAGGGGGGAAAAAAACCCCTTTTTGGGCCCCAAAAAAAAAAAAATGGCAGGGAAAAAAAAAAAAAAAAAACCAAAAAAAATTTAAAAAAATTACCCAAAAAAAATTCTTAAATTTGGGTTTTTTTAAAAATTTTTTTTTTCCCTTTTTTCCCCCCAAAAAAAAAATTTTTTCCTTTTTAAAAAAATTTTAAAAAAAAAAAAAAATTTCCCAAAAAATTTTTTTTAAAAATTTTTTTTTAAAAAAAATTTAAATTTTTGGGGGAAAAAATAAATTTTCCCCCCAAAAAAATTTTTTTTAAAGGGGGAAAGGGAAAAAAAGGGGCCCCTTTTTTTCCCTTTTGGGGAAAAAAAAAAAAATTTTTTTTTCCCCCCCCCCCCTTTAATTTTTTAAAAATTTTTTTGTTATTCCCTTTTTTTTTTTAAAAAAATTTTTTTTTTAAAAATTTTTTTTAAAATTTTTTTTTTCCCAAAAAAAAAAATTTTTTTTGGAATTTTAAAAAAAGGGGGGGGGGGGGGTTTTAAAAAAAAAAATTTTTTAAAAGGGGAAAAAAAAAAAAAAAATTTTTTTTAAATTTTTTTTTTTTTAAAAAAAAAATTTTTTTTTTTAAAATTTGGGTTTTTTTTAAAAAAAAAAAAAATTTTTTTTTTTTTTTTTTTAAAAAAAAAAACCCCAAAACCCCCGGGGGGGCCCCAAAAAATTTTTTTTTTAAAAAAATTTTTTTTTTTAAAAAAAAATTTTTTTAAAAAAAAAAAAAAAATTTTAAAAAATTTTTTAAAAAAGGGGTTTTTTTTTTTTTTAAAAAAATTTAAAAAAAATTTTTTTAAAAAAAAAAAAAAAAAAGGGGAAAAAAAAATTTTTTTTTTTTAAAAGGGGAAAAAAAAAAAAAAAAAAAATTTTTTTAATTAAATTCCCTTTTCCCCAAAAAAAAAAAAAAAATTTTTTTTTTTTTTTAAAAACTTTTTTTAAAAAAAAAAAAAAAAATTTTTAAAAAAAAAAAAAAACCTTTTGGGGGGGGAAAAAGGGGAAAAAAAAAAAAGTTGGGAAAAAAAAAAAAACCCAAAAAAAATTTTTTGGAAAAAAAACCAAAAATTTTTTTTTTAAACTTTTCCCCCCCCCTTTTTTTTTTAAAAAAAAAATTTTTTTTTAAAAATTTTTTTTTTTAAAAATTTTTTTTTAAATTTTTTAAATTTTTTTTTTTTGGGGGTTTTTTTTTTAACCCGAAAAAATTTTTTTTAAATTTTTTATTTTTTTTAAAAAAAAAATACATCATCAAAGGTTGAAAACCAAACTAACCTTATTTACACTATTTTCCTTGCACAGAATTCTTGATTTTTACACCAAATTGGATTACAATATTTCACAAACACCTTTTTTAAAAACTTGTTTTTATATTAATTTTACATTTTTTTCCCATTTAATTGCAGAACCTCCACTTTCACACGCCGCAACGTGTCGGCAATCATGTATACACTAGCCTTTTTGTAAACAAATGTGGTTGCTGCCTTTGAACTTAAAAGTTCGCAATTTAATGGAAAAAAGGTGTAAAATAAATAAAAATACAAGGTTTTAAAAGGTGTTTATAAAATATTGTGGCCACTTTAGTGTAACAATCAAGAATTCTGTACAAAAAGAAGGGGGAATAGTGAAAATTAGGTTAGTTTGATTTTAACTTTGATGATGAATATCTCGTAAACAAACGTTGCCGAAAAATTTTTTGCAGATTCAATCAGCGCAAAACCCTTACAAATTTGGTCAAAAATCGGAGAAGGAAAACTTTCGAGAAATAATATTTTTATTCTTAACAATACTTCTTTATCCTAGCCCAGCATCATGAAGAAAATGATTCAGATGTTGAGCAAGAAGCACCAGAAAAACCCGAAGTAGACCTTTCGGATGGTAAAATTGGAGCCAAAAAGAGAGCAAAGTTGGAAGCTAAAGCTGAGAAAAAAGCAGCTAGAGAAGCTGAAGACCAATTAAGGGCTGAAAGGTAAATACCTATTTTTTTAAATTAATCTTACCACGTAAGTACTATTGTTTTTCATTTTGTAAAAGAAACATACATTTTTGAGTGACAGTCAGTGCTATATGTAATAGTTTTATATTTAATTTCAGTACAACCCTAGTTTTAAAGTGTTTAAAAAAATGTGTAGAAGGTCTAAATATTTTTACCTGCTTTTATAAGACTACTTAGTAATATGTATTTATCCTTACGCTACAGAAAGAAAAAATCAGAATTAGAAGAAGCTGAAAGAAAAAAACAGAAGGAAGAGGAAGAGGCAGAGGAAAAACAAAGGGAAGAAGCAGAAAGAAAAGCTAAGGAGGAGAAAGAAAGAAGAGAATATGAAGAATATTTAAAAATGAAAGAAGCATTTTCTGTTGAAGAAGAAGGTTTTGAGGAAGGTAGGTAACATATGCTTTTGAGGATACAGTTAGTCAACAAGTTTTGGGGGTTAATAGGAAATTGAAGATGTATAGATAATTGGCTCCAATCCCTCTTTTTTTGGTTAAATATGTTTGTTTTAATCCTAGGGAATGGACTTAGTAGTGTAGGCACATGATTAATCAATTTTTCCACATATTGATTAATCTATTTTGAATTTCATTTATAATTATAATATATGAGGTGTTCCGTAAAATAAATTGATGGTAATGTCATACCCTTTTAAATGACATGACAGATAAAACATATTTTTATAAACTTTAAATTAAAGCTGTAAAAGCATTATTTTTTTGGACATGTAAGATACTTTTTGTTTTATCACCAATAAACATTCACTACCTTACCTATGTAATAGAAAATAAAATAAAGTACACTCTATCACTGAGAACTGTAAATAAAAGTAAATATTTGTTTCAGGTGAACAAGGAGATACACATAATCTTCTTCAAGAATTTGTAAAATTCATTAAAAATAACAAAGTTGTGATTATTGAAGATCTTGCAGCTCACTTTAAATTAAAGACACAAGCATGTATTGACAGGATAAAGGATTTACAGAAAGATGATATTTTGACAGGTGTTATAGATGACAGGGGAAAATTTATCTATGTTTCACAGAATGAGATGGAAGCAGTAGCTAAGTTTATTAGACAGAGAGGTAGAGTGTCCATAACAGAATTAGCGGAAAATAGTAACCAATTAATTAATTTGGTTCCCATTGCTTCACCAAGTACTTCGTGAAAATAGAATAATAAACTAAGTTAATAAGTTAGAAATCAAGTTTTTGTATATAATTGTGTCATTCATTAAATTAATTAAATTAAGTACAACACAACACTGTATTTTTTTAAAAATTCTTTTATTCCCAACTATCCTATTAGTTTTTTGCTCAGAATTTGTAAAAGAAATAAAAACAATTGTAATTATTTTATATAATTATCACTATTATTATTGAAAATTATTTCAATTTCAATTTATTTATTCATGTTAAAATACAATAGTATTTACATACGTCATAAAAAGAATTAACTAAAAACGACAAAACAAACTTTACTAACTAACTAAAAATTTACAAAAAGAAAAAGTACACTATGTTTTAAAATTAAACAATACATACATATATATAAAAATACACAATGTAAAAGTTACTACGATTTAATGTAAAAAAACAAGTTAAACATTTGAATTCATTATACGATACCTACATATATACACATATACATACATACATACATACATATGTATATACATACATATACATACATACATACAAATACACATACATACATGTACACAGCAATTACACAAGTCAATAAATATAACACTCAACTAACCACACATGTTTACTAAAAAGATAGAATAGAAGTGTCCAGGAAACTCTGAACTAGAAAAATGCTTTGCTGATAAGAAATGCCTTTAGTTTTGTTTTTTAAATTTCCCTAAAGGAGAGTCCTCTGAGAGGCCGGAGCTTATTAAAAAGTGAATACCAAGGTACCCAGGACCATCCTTCCAACTCTCCAGTACCTTGGCACAAGGTCAGACCTGTGGCGAGTATTATGGTCATGACGGGCGCTGTGAGTTACATACTGGTCAATTAAAACAATATACATTTGAGCTAGAAAGTATTTCCTCTCTTTCAAAACAATATTCTTCTTTATCAATCCCAAATCAGACCTTGCTACAATTCTTAGCATTTTTGTTTCAATCCAAAGAAGAGTTAATCACCATATTAATGACCCTAATATAATTCCTGTTCTGGTAGCTTTTAATAGAGCAACATGAAGTGCCACTCTTCTGCATCACTTTAGAGTCCATCTGAAAAAGCACTATGTGCACTTCATAAGGCCTCTAGTTTGTGTCAGGTACGTGACACTGATTTCCATTAGTAAAGTACTTGTTTCGTGTCTCACAAACACCAGAGGCCCCGGACCGTTTGGAGAATATTACCGAACAGGGTAAGTACCTATCTAGTCTATGGAACCTGCGTTCATACAGAGACCTTCCCTGATCCCTTAAATCTTAAAGTGCTGTGTTAATAAACTGCCTCCTACTTCACTTAAGATACCAATTGTACCTTAGTACCAGAGCTATCAGTAATTGAATTAAAATTATTGAAAAATCCTATTCAATAACTTCTCAGTAATTGGATTACGTTAATTCAATGACTTTCCGGAAAAGGTAATTGTGTTTGGATTATCAATTAATAGGATAATTTAAATGGTAATTGATTTTCATGAATCCCAAGTAATTCAATTACTTAGAAAGTAATTTGAATACTTATAAAGTAATTGAATTACTTAGAAATTAATTTAATTACCTAATAAATAATTAAATTACTACGAAAAATTTCATTTTGGCCGCTTTGAAACTTGAACTCCGCCTCCAGGCCCATTTAGTATTTTCGATTAATGCTTACCGCCACCGTTTTTATACTTTTTTGTGAAAAAATCTGTTGTTTGGGGTAAGAAAAAAATAATTTTTTATTTTAGGGTAATTTAATGTTAAACTTGCCGAGGAAGCAATTTAAATAGTGTAACGTGCGCGTATGATGCATATTAGATTAATATTTTATTTGTTTAGTAGTAATTTAAATAGAGTAATTGCTAAAATATTCAATTACTTTTAGTTTTAATTGATAATTGAATTACTTTTAACAAACATGCTAGTAATTGGTAATCGTAATTTACTACTACTTAGAAGAGTAATTGATAATTGTAATTGAATTACTTTTTAAAAGTAATTGCGACAGTTCTGCTTAGTTCTTAAAACTTTGTGGACTTTTATAAATCTAATTAAAAAATTTTTTTAGGTTATCTAAAATAGAAGTTTCTTTTACAGTATGAGCAAAATAAATAATAATGCAGTTGATATAATATTAATTATATTAACTGCAAATAGTTAAATTTACTAATGTAATTTTGATTTTGGTCTAATTTTATATATAAAAAATAATATAGGTCCCAAAATAGTTTCTTGTCTTTTTTAATAATTTGAAATTTTAATGTCTTTTCTGCTGTCTAAAAATTAAAGAAACACACCTCAAGAGGTTGATTTAAATATTTTATTGCAAAATATAGTACATAAAATATACCAAATTATTTAAAAATAAAAAACTATTTCTATTTATTTTTTAATCTTCACTGTCACATTCTGACATATCCTCTTCACTGGTGACATCTGGATCTTCAATTTGCGCCAAACACTTTGAACATTCACAAGCAAAAAGGTAATTTTCCATAAGTGCTTTTCTTCGGGAGTGTCTTGACATATTTAAGTCACATTCTCCTAAATAACTTATGCATATTTCTTCGTTCGGTTCTATGTCTTTAAGGGCGGTCAGTGATAACCTAAAAGTAAATGTGTATAGATAGGAAGTAAAAATGTATTGCCGGTTCTTATATTACACAATAATAAAATAATTTACAAGTTATTCTGTACTTTTTAAATCAGCTTAGCCGATAATATCTAACATTTTTATCTTGTATGTTTTTGTGTATGCAACTGCAAAAATTTTATAAATAGAAAGTAATTGAAAGTAAATAAAAAGTATTGCTTTGGTTTTGTTGCCATTTTAAATCAATATTATTTAAAAAAAAGGTGTAAAAAATTCAGTCCAGTATGGTATAGTTAGATCAGTATAAGAATGAAAATTCGGTTTTCTTTGAAAAGAAAATAAACATAAAAAGTAATTAAAAAGGCTTGATTTGAACTGGCGGCCGCCTTTGCTTTTTATAATGTTCCGCTTTCCGCACGTGGCTGTAAAAATAGTCCATATAAAAACAAAAGCGGCCGCCAGCTCAAATCAAACCTCTTTAGCTACTTTTTATGTTTTTTTTTTCGTTTCAAAGAGCACCGAATTTTCATTCTTATACTGATCAAACTATACTTTTCAAGTTCAATAACTAGTATCGATTTAAAAGATAGTGCTCAGAATTGTTAATTTTTTTTTAACAAAAAAAAACTGAATTGGTGTTTTCTGATGTTTACTTCCGGTCAATCTGACAATTGACCTAATTCTACCTCAATTCGTTTTAGTTATATTGCTATAACAAATGTCGAATTTTTGATTATTTTTATTTTGAAAACTGGCAAAGGTTTTGCTAAAGAGTATAAACCCCAAAATTGACTGTAGAATTATTAAAGGTATACAGTAATTGTTTTCATAATAAAAGATTAGCTCTGAATCATATCTAGCTTCTTTATGCATTACTATAGCTGTTGTCAGCGGAATAATTGCACACGGATTTTCCCCGTAACTATTAAAAATATAATATTGAAATTCGGGATAATAAAGTATAAATAAGGCAGCTTGTCATCAAACCGCATGTAAAACACTACTTTCAGTGTATCTGGAAGTGCACCCAAACCAACAGTGCAAAATGGAACCCTGTATATATTTATATGTAGTCACATAGGGCTTAAAATTTTTCTTAATAATATATTAGAAGATATCATTTGTTTTTAATAGAGGCAGATTGCTGCCATTTTTAATTCGGCAAAAATGTTTTCTATGCCGCCATTTTAAGAAGAAATGACATCTTGTGATATATTGTTGAAGAAAGAATTTTGAGCCATATGTGACTGCCTATAAAAAATATACAGGATTCCATTTAAAATTACTGACTTGCGTCCCCTTCTGCCTAAACCGGAACTTTCTGCATGCGTTTAAAGGAAAAGTTGCCTATCATAACTTTATATGCACCTCCAATGTCCAACGGCATGTTTTTTAGCATCAAACAAAAGCCGTGTGCGATACTTTGATGAGAAAAGCTCAAGAAAAAATTTGGAATTGATTGGTCTGAGTGTTTTCGGAAAACAGCAGCTGTCCTTATGGTAGGTCCTGAATTTTTCTGTTAAAAAATACTAAATCACTATAAAGGAAAATTATTTTACCTATAGTTATTATGTCGAAAATTTATTTCGGCATTGGGATCACAACTATGATTGGCACAACTTTGCAGAGAATACAAAGCAACTCCCTCACTATTTAGAAAGTCTCCCGTGTGTGAATACATGTCATCATATATCTTGTCTATGAAGTTATTTATCTTCTGGCGCTCGTCAAAGGTAAGATTTAGTTTTTCGACATTTTGTCGCCAAGCGCTAAACGGGCTAGAACCCACTCCTTGGCCATTTGTACCTAAAATGGTATAACATAACACTACAGTGTGGTCTAGAACAGCCATTCCCAACCGCTGGTCCGGCATTTTACTGGTCCGCAGACAATTTTCTCTATCCGCGAAAAAAAATTACTTATTAAAAAATAATAATAATAACTAAATTTTTATTTACAAAATTACGAAATATAAAAATCAATTCAATTCAATTCAATTTATTAAAAAGCAAACTAGGCTGTATAACAATATAATACTTAAGTCTAAAAGTCTGTATAAAACTTAAAAACATAAAACACAAATTAAATGTACAAATAATGCTGCAGCACACTCAAGACAAACTACATAATAAAATCATCAGGTACAATAGTTTTGCTTAGGAACTCCTCGTAGTTGTAGTGGGTGCATCGTCCTAGGTAATTTCTTAGTTTCCTTTTAAATTCCCTCTGTCCTCCAATGCTAGTTAATGTCGTAGGTAGTTTGTTGTAAAATATTTTTCCTTTATGACGTATCGTATTTTGTGTTAATGAAAACTGGCAAAAGGGAGTTTCGAGGGCATTTCTCTGGCGTGTGTTATAGGAATGGATGTCTCGTCTCTTTGTGGTTGCATTAACACTGCTGTGTATGAAACAGATACTCTCCAGAATACACAGATCAAATATAGTTAAAATATTTAGTTTTTTAAAATTGGTTTGCAGGGTGTTTGTTGGTCCTTGGTTCCATTTAAAATGCGAATTGCTCGTTTTTGCAAAAGAAAAATAATGTCTAAATAATTCGATGTTGAATAACCCCACTGCAATATGCCATATCTCAAGTGACTCTCGAATAGAGCAAAATAAATTTGAGTTGCGGCTTTTGGATCGAGGTAGATCATTGTAGTATTGATGACAGACTTGATGGCAATTTCTTTGCCAAGGATGATATGTGCAGATCCCACTTTAAATTGTTCTGTATTGTCAGGCCTAAAAATTTATACTCGTTAACGATATGCACCCTGTTGTTGTTTATTTCAAATATAGGTTTGGAGCCGGTTTTGTTGTTAAGTGTCATACACTTTGACTTTTTAACATTTAAGGATAATCTATTAACTTCAAACCAATTTTGTATAATATTTAGGTCGTAATTTACTTTGCGTTGTAGTTCTTCGTCGTTATCGGCAACCCATGTTATTGTCGTGTCATCTGCGAAAAGTGTGAAGCATGCATCAACTGGCAAAGATGGTAGGTCGTTGATATATAGAAGAAACAACAGAGGTCCTAGGGTTGACCCCTGTGGAATTCCAATATTTGTAGTTTCTGTCTTTGATCTTATTTGATGACCTTGATTATCAGAGATTTCCACTAATTGCATACGATCTTCCAAAAAGATTCTGATCCATTTGTTAATTATGCCTCTAAATCCAAATCTTAAACTAATTTTAATTCTATGTAATTTATGATTAGTACGGCACTGAACAAAAATTCACTTAAAAAAAACAACAAATTATATTTCTTGTAAATGCTTTTGATTTACCTTTTTAGTAATCGTAAGAGTAATATTTTTTGTCGTGTTCCTATGTCCATGAGTTTGTGATTTTTTTAATAATTTTCTGTGATTTTTGTTAAAGTTTTATATACCTAATTTTTATATGTATATATAATTATATATCTTTACATTTAAATATTATTTTAAGTAAATGATAATAAAAAGGTTACGATTAACTTATGTGGTAGTTCTTTCATACCTAGTAAAATTTTGTTGTTAAAAAAATATCACTGGTGGAATTTTTTTTACAAATTTGACTGGTCTGCGGACCAAAAAAGGTTGAGAAACGCTGGTCTAGAAAGTTTTAGCCATATAGAAACTTTTTTTAATATTTATTCTTCAAAAAATGTTTTTGTTATAACCGATTATCATAACGTCGAATGTTAAATATATTTCAGTATGGTTGATGCATCAACAAGTTGGATAATCCGTTTTATTTTCGTCTGCTTATTTTTCTATATAATGCCAAATTTAAATGTAAATAAAATATTTTAAATTAAGCTCTTATTGAAACAGAATTAAAAATTTAAATATGGAAAAAAATAACAAAAAATAAAAAAGAAACAGTACTGATCATGCTCAAGAATGTTTTAAAACAGATGATTAATAAAAAAATGTATTTAATCACTTTAGTTGTTATATTTTAAAGCCTTAACTTTATTAACACACCTGACAAAAAATTTAGAAAAATGGAAGTCATAAATATCAAAAATCTACTTTATACATCAACTATACTATATATTTTTTTATCATATAGAAATCAGTTTGAGTCTAATTGACGCTAATAGAGTTCCATGGAAGTTCGCTAGTTTTCAGTTCCTTTTCTAGAAAATATTTTTAATAAAAAGGGTACAAAAATATAAATGTGGAAAAAAAGACAAGGAATACTAAGTTATATATATATATATATATATATATATATATTATATATATATATATATATATATATATATATATATATATATATATATATATATATATATATATATATATATATATATATATATATATATATATATATATATATATATATATATATATATATATATATATATATTAGGCTTTGTACTTTTGAATGGTATTTAATAAGCAGATGTGTGAAATTATTGAAAAAACAAATGTAACTATGGTAACTAAAATTGATCATAGCCTTAACCATTATTTTTAGGCAATACTTTTATTAATATAATATTCTTAACAGATATGTATTAGCAGTAGTATTTGTTTATAAAGAAGTATTTGAAATTATCTTTCTACCAATACCTACCTATTAATGCTAAGAGACTCTGAAATCCTTCAGGACTTAAAAACTGTTCTATTCCCTGATTTGGAACTGCATTTACTACTAGTTCCCTCAACAAATTAACTTGGTCAATAAATTTGTCACCTAAAAATTTGTGTGCTAATTCAGCTTCTTCATTTACACTTCGGTGACAGAAACTAAGAGTTTGCTGAATTGCTTCTTCGACATTTGAAGCCTGCAAGATCCTTGATAGCAAGCGGACAATTAGAAATATTGATGATGTTTCTGGTGGATAGTGAATTTGTCTGAAAATTTTTATAAATATGTATAATTTTTTTTTTTAAAGTATGATTTATAGTATTTCTTACTTCCAAGCCTCTTCTAGTTGTTGCATAGGATGAACATTATCTTTTTCATGTGACTTTATGCACAAAAGTTTATGATATTCATGGAATGCTGCCACACGACAGTTTTCAGAACAGTATTCTACGCCACATTCTGGACAAAAGGTAATACTTTCCTTCTTAGTTTCACAACATTCTGGATATGGTAGTACTAAGTTAGGATTGCCTGTAAGGCGTCTAGCATTTTCTTCAGCTGTTTCAAGAGGTCTACAATAACAGAGTCAAACTAAAGAGTGCTTTATTTTATTAGGAACATATAGAAAAGTAACAAAGATAACTTTAAAAATGGCTAAAAAACAAAAATAATTAAGTAAATTTATATAACAAATCAGGCCTAAGCAATTAGATAAGAGTTAATATTTTGTTGTCAGACTTTATTATATGTAAAAAAAATATATAACTATTTAAGTAAATTATTATTCCACAGAAAATTAAAATAGGGTACTATATTTATTTATATTCTTAAAAGTATTTTACGTTTTGATCCATAAAATTTTTTTACATTTTCAGGTCTATAATGATCTTTTAATACTTTCTTTATTGTAGTACTTTTTTTACAAAAGGGATTAGTCCCCTGAATAAATAAATTGTAAAAATTATATAAAAATCATATTTTTTAGCCAGCACACTACCACGTCTGCCTCTTCCCTATTTAGGTCATATAGCTTTTAAGAGTAAAAGAATAGGGGGTTCGC